>BSBK01008010.1:285000-518993 GCA_027943335.1 Chamaecyparis obtusa | reverse complement strand
ATTTTTGGATGTGACTAATCTAGCTTATTTTTTCATCCTCACAAACAATTAGAAGACCTAGTTGAAGAGAAAGGGAGGAAAGATGAAAAAGCATTAAAATTTTGATAAATGTACTTATCCTTGACAAAAGAAATATTTCCCAGAATAGAAAAAACTAACTATGCCAAAGAAACATGGGAAATTATCCAAACAAGTCATAATAGGACTGATAAAATTATATTGGTGAAATTTTAGATGCTTCAAAGAGATTCTGAGACTCTTCTAGTAAAGGACAATGAGCTTATTTCATAATTTTCACACAAGAGTCTCTAGTTTGATAAACTAGTTGAGGACATTAATGGAGAAACCATGAAGGAGTATAGGAGTATAGAGAAAATTCTCCAAATTTTTTTCTCAAATTTTGATACATTTTTTATTGCCATTGAGGAGGAAAAGGAGTGTTGAATAGTGCAGATAAGTAACAGGTGAAGGGGTGAGTCAATTATCTTTTATCATTTTCTTAATCTTAATTAATTTGAAGTAACCTTAATTTTGAGAAAGATTTGAAATTTTTATCAAAGATCAAGAATGATACATCCATCCCTAAAAAAAAAGGGAAAGCTAGCAAACAACTAAAGAAAAAAACAACACAAAGAGCACAAGAGCCACAACAGCCTTAGAGAGAGAGAGAGAGAGAGAGAGAGTTAACTTGTCTAGATGAGAGAAGAACAAGACACCTATCAAGTTTGAGAATGTGGCCAGCTTCCAAGCTGCTACTCTAATAAGTATCTATTTCCTTGTTCATGCAAGAATTAGACAGGAAATTAGTAAGCTATTTATGAATTCTATTGGAGTAGATAGAATAATATCTTCAATATCATGCCATATCTGTGTAATTTGAGAGACTCAAATGTAGCTTCCATGAATCAATGAATTTTTTTCTAGTACAATCTAGGGCACCAACAAGAACTTGGGAGTCAAATTCAATACTGCTGTTATGGTATCGATGATGGAGCACTCATATAGAAGCATAGAGAATAGAGGAGGCCTTATTCCCAAGCCTTCTATAACCTAGAATAAAATGGTCCTAGCATTTTCCCTACAAATGAAACTAGAACTAGCATCCCTAAGGTTTCTTTTGGTAGCACCATTAGTGCTAATTTTATCCAGCTAAGAGGAGGAGTTCACTTCTTATTTACTTGATTTCTTTGAGCTTTAGCATCACTAACTAGATTGTGTTCATTTTAAGATGAACCTTGTTGTTTTCCTTGAGTCATCAGAAATTAAGAGGTTGATTGTGTCATTTTTTTTTTCAACCTTTCTCGACATTCATTAGTTCATTATGATGTATATAACCTTCATCAAAGTTGAAGGTGAACGTTTATCAAAATTGTGACTATATTTTTTTAACTACGACATCATTTTGATAGGTTTGTAAAGGTTATAGACCAAAAAAAATTTATAGTCCAATTTTGTTTCCTTTGAATAAAATCATGTCACGCCGTATTGATCCATAACAAAATAGAGATATGATTGCTAGATTGTGGTCTAACATGAAAAGAAAGGGTGATGGGAACTGTTATTTTCCCTCCAAAAAAATTCCCTCCAAAAATTGCAAGGTCCTAAAGGCGAGAAGACTTTTAATCGCAACAGATGAGAAGTATTGTAGGGAGTATGGTCATAGTGAAGGGGGCATAATTATTGTCCATTGGTAAGTTTTTCATTATATGTCTTTGTATTTACCACATTTAAAAATGTTTCTATCATTTTGATAATTTATATATGTTAAAAAATCACTTCATAATGAGATCATGATCATGGTGTTTTTATATTGATCACTATCATATAGGTGGGGCACCCTAGGGTAAATGATATGGACTATGATGACCTAGAGAATGTAATTTTTGAAGTGGAGGAACATGGAGGGGTGAACATAGAAGCTGGAGATAATGATCTTATGGAATAAGATGATTGAACCCTATAAAATACTATTGAAGATGATGGTACAAATAGATTGATCCATGACACATTTAGTACTGGTACTATTAATCATGATGATCAACTAGAGGACTTTGATGTTGTTCATCATTTGCATATACTTGAGAAAGCATACAATCCCCTTTACAAAGGATCCAAAACAACTCTTCTGTCTACTCTATTTTTGTTGGTGAACTTGAAGGTTATGAATGATTTATCCAACATAACAATCTCATGTATACTAAGGTATGTCATATATGTCCTAATTTTTCATCTATTTTCATTGTTATTTCATCATTAGTAAATCAAGGGTGAAATATGTACCATTAATATTTTTCATATTAAAAAATTATTTTTTATAGATTTATAGGTGAATTTTTGTTTTGAAAATTAAGCAAAAATAGGTTTTACAACGACCAAAAACCCAAGGAGTGAAAGATACAGATTAGACAATAAGCTCAACAGAAAAGAACATCCAAAGGAAAAAAAATGGGGGGGAGGGGGGGCAGGCAATGAAAGCACCCCAAACTAGAAACAACCAACAAGACAAGAAAGAAAAAAAAAAGAGAAGTAGCAAAACAAACCAGCTACTGCCACCTTTTCAGAATTTGGATGGAGTCTTCCATCTTTTTCTCTAAGTCTATCATTTTTTTAGACTCACCTTGAGCTCCATAATCTCCTTGTTGGATGATGTGTTCTAGCTCAGTTTCACTCTGGTTATGGTCCCAAGGCCTTTCCCATTTGTATTAGGATTCAACACAACATCTCACTCCTTTTTCTCTAGCATGTCAACCAACCAACAAAGGTTACTGGTAGAGGACTTCATACACTCCAAATAATCCTTGAACAGGTTTTCCAAAATTTTTTACACACATTCAATTCTATCCTGTAATATAACAAGGGTACAAAAATCCTAACACTAGTCATAGTCCTTACCCCTGTTATTATCTCTATCTAGCAGATTTTGATACTTGGCCTCTATGTCAGTAGTTCGTGTCCTATGCTTCTCAATCTCTTGATTGCACCACTTGTCAATTCCTCCTTATAGGTGAATTTTACCACCATCAAATATTATACCTTGCTCATACCGATAATTTATGCCATTATCAAAGATATTAAAATAGAGTATCAAGCAATAGATGCATTTCCTAATGATCCTATTATATATCATAAAGAATGTGAATTTGCAACAAAATCCCCTAAATGTCATATCAGTAGATATCAAATAGATCAACTTAAAAAAAAGGTCCTCGCAAGGTTCTTTCTTATATTCCCATTATTCCACGTACACAATGATTATTTAGGTGCGAAAGCATAGTGTAGTTTACGGATTACCATGCACATAATAGAATTAGAGATGACATTCTTTGAATGTCTGTAGTTGGCTCTGTATTTAGGGACAGAGGTAAAATGGACATATTTTAAAGAAGAACCTTGTAATCTCAGGCTTTCATTGACAGTGGATGGCATTAATCCATTTTCAGAGTTGAGATCTATTTATTCAATGTGGCCTATTTTTTTTATAAACAATAACATTCCTCCATGGATGTCAATAAAGAGGGAGCACGTAATGTTCGCAATGATTATTATAGGTTTTTTTAATTTGTTAGTCATGTACATTAAATCATATATAATATAGTAAAATAATTTTAATAAATATGTAATATTTATCTTCACTCAACTAGGTAAGTGCCAAGTTAAAGATGTGAATGCATATATCAATCCTCTTATCGATGAGTTACTAGAGTTGTGGAATGGTGTCACTATGTATGACATATCTAGACCAACAGGATAAATACAATTTCAATTCCATGCAATGCTTGTATGGACAATTCATGATGCCACAGGGCTAGCACATTTTGTGGTATGTTATAAAGTTCAACTTTCATTATTTAATATAATACTTTTTTTATTTTTTTAAAGTATAAATCATGCATTTTTTAAAATTATTTATTATATATAAAAATTAATATTTTTAATCCAATTATACATAATCCTGTGGATCTTCAAACAAAGGAAAAAATGGTATGTTGACTTTTTATTCCAAATATGAAGTCTCATCCTTCAACAAGTTTAGGAAAATAAGTTTTTGATCAGTATAGACACTTCCTCCACAAAATCATAAGTATCAAACTACCAAAAAATATGTTTTTAATGGGAAAGAAGAAACTACATAAAAACCATCAAGAATGGACACCTCGCCTATTGAAGTTAGAATTTAATATAATTAATTGTCAAAGTAATGTCATTCACTCAAATTTTTTATCTATCACACATTATAAGTTTGGAATTTATATTTTTATATTGTATTTTGTTTACCCATGTTGTAGTTGATGATGATTATCATTGTTAACTTTTCAAACTTATATCCTTCATGAAGGTATTCAAGGAATTAATGACCAGCTTCCAAAAGGGGCTAAAAATTTATCCCAGACAATTTAGTATGTTGTCCTACTATGACTGGCTACAAATTGTGCATTTGTTTGATACTATGCATATCAAAAAGAATATAACTGAGACATTGTGGAAACTATTCGATGGAAGGCATGACAAAGAAAACTTGTCAAAATTTGTAGTGACATTCAAGAATCCAATCATACAATGAAAAATTTAATTAAATCAAATAGAAATGGAGACCAAATTAGTATAAACACCTTTCCTTGGTTATTAATATAGAAAAAAAAAGAAATGCTATAAAAGAAGTCATAGAAAAAAATTATTTTCCACAACATTTTTTCTAAACATAACATAACAAAGAAAAGTGAATTTGGGTCAGGGATGAAAATGAATAATTGACATTCCTTCATTAAGGTAATATATGTTCTTGTATATTTACTATATATTTATATATTGAATGTACTTTTCATTGTTTTATGTTTACTAGTTTTGTAAAAATAATGAAAAAATTATATTATAAGTGTTTCATTACATTGTACATCTATCTCTCCCAGACCAGATTGACAACAATGTCAAGCAAGTTATATATGATCTTGGAAAATACATGAGGTAAGTAGTGATATTTGTTCAATTTTTTATATTGATATTTTATTTATCATTTGTTTTACTTTTTATGTATTATATTGTATATTATTTTGTTAAGTCTCATTAATATATTTGTGTCTTTAATCATTTGTACTAGATAACTGTCATCTAAAGAAATCCACAAAGAAGATATAAATTATTGGAACATTTTTCAATACACAAGAACACTACCTCATACACCAAGTTGAGGAGATTAAATTGTGTGGACCTATACACACAAGGTCAATGTGGATGGTTGAGAGGCACTTAAAAATTTTCAAGGCTTTGGTTCAACAAAGAGCACATCTTGAGGGTTCTATGGTGGAGGGATATATGGTATACTAGATTATGGTTTTCATTACTAAACATCTTCCTAAGTTTGTGGAAAAGATCCATGTAGATCACATTTAGTATCCCAACTCCATTAACATATTCGAAGGGGAGTACCTGATCTGGAATGGTAGATTGAGGAAAGTGAGAGGTAATTATAAGATGTTCATGAATATTAATCTGAATACATTTTACATTTGGTTTTTGTATATATTGTAGTTAATTAATTATTAATCTTCAATATACATCAATTGTAAATCATCTATTTATTTTTTATATAGTTGGTCGAGAGTGCGATACACTACATTTGTATGTCATAAAAAATCTTGACTGGCTGATGGTATAGATTGAACAATGTCAACATTCTGGTCATGCATTAACATGGGAAGGTGTGGCTTCATTGGTCAAATAAGTTCATCATAATGTATATTCTAATGTTACACAAGGAGAAATTTATTTAGCATATGGTTTAAGAGATAAAAATGTACGCATAAATATATTAACCACCTATATATTTTTTTTAATTGTATGTATATGTATATGTATATGTATATGTATATGTATATGTAATATGTATATGTATATGTATATGTATATGTATATGTATATGTATATGTATATGTATATGTATATGTATATGTGTGTGTGTTGTTTATCAATGATGATGCAATAATTTTTACATGTTTGACATATTTTAGGTCAAACACCACAAGCCTATGTGGTGCAATGGTCACAAATTTGGCATCAAATGTTTTGATGACATGATGAAAAAATGTGATTCTTGGATAACTGCAATCTATCAGGTGACTAATGTTTCATGTACAAGAAAAACACATCCTCAAGTCTCAAAAAATTGATACTATGAAATTTTGGATGATATACTTGAGGGTAACTTTAGTTACTTAAAATTAGTTATGTTCATTTTCCAATGGTATAGGCTATGATTAAATCAAAATAATCTTAATAGAACTATTATTAAACATGATAATATATTTACAATGGTTAATACAAGGTCATTTAAGTGAGCTAGAAATGAGTGGTATGTTCTGTCAAGCCAATCTGAGAAGGTATTTTTTTAGGAATGTTGCTGACATTCCTGTGTTGTCATTGATGTCAACATATGATTGTCAAGAATCACAGAACTGGTGAAGAAGATGTTGAGTAGAATATTTCACTAAGTGAAGGAAATAGTGTAGAAGGTATCCAATGATCTATGTTGCATCTCTAAGTTTGTGAGCTTGTATTTTGGTATTGGAAAGTGTTTAGAATGATTGTTTTTTCTTGCAAAATCTGATTAGTTGGTTACAATAAGTTACATTGGAAACAATGTGGGCTGGTCACAGGATAGTGCAAAGGAAAACAATAAAATGGTTACTGTAATTTTGAGTATAGAATGTATGCAAGATGGAGTTATGTTTGGAAAGCTTAAGATGCATAAAAAGATATGTGGAACTTCATCTTATGTGGACATGAGGTTGTAGGGATTGTGGTGATGTCAGTTGTAGCATGTGACCTTGTGAAGTATTATTTGGTGTCAACCTATCAAATGCGATGTGTTCTACCTTGTGCGAAGATAAGTTATGAATTATGGAGTATGCTAGAAAACTTATATTTTTTATTTTCTTGTCCATGATCTTGTGTGTATCTTGACAAGATTTTATGTAAATCATTTTTATTAGGAGTTTGTGTAAATTATTTTTATTTTATATAAAGGAGTAAAACAAGTGATGTGAAGATTGTGGGTGTGTAATGTAAATGAGTGGATGCGAGGAATATTGATATAGAGTGAGAAATGTGAATAATGTACTTCATTGGAACTATTTTAGAAAAGGAGTTATTGTTATTCAATTCATTATCTATATTCAATTTATATTTATATACTTTCATTTGGAAAGTGGTTCCAAAAGGTGGGTTTAATCTTCAGAAGGTGGATTTAACCTTCACATTGGGCAAGTTGCTTTGAGAAAATAAAGGCTCATCTTGTCAACTCCTAATAGGGTTGTTAACTCAAAGGAAGGAGTTTTTCCTTTAATAGGTACTTTGTGCTAGTTGTATTTATCTTCTCCTTATAGGGCAAGATGTTGTAACTAACATACTTTATTACTAGTGCATTATTTGTGTGTTTCACCCCCACTAGGTTTTTTCTCTTGACAGGGTTTCCTCGTAAACAATTATTTGTATTCTGATATGTGTTACTTTTGAGGTTTTAGATTTTCTTTTACTATTTTGATATGAAAATATAAAATTTTATATTAATGACATACAACCGATTCACCCCCCGCGTCTTAGTTGTATCCACTAATTTGTATCAAAGCTATTGGTCCTAAGAGAGAAATATTGACCTCTTAAGGTGATCTTAAAATGTCTTATTATAGGAAGGACAATCCTAAATTTGATACTTAAAACTTTGATAGCTAGAAGAAAAAGATGAGGACTCATTTATTCTGCTTAGGAATTTATTATTGGATGATCAGAGAACAAGGAAAACATTGTTGCAAAAAATGTTTTTTCCTTTCAAACTATAATCCATACACTCCTCTCCTTAAACACTCCAAAATGCTATTACTTATTGACAAATTTGTTACATACATAGCAAAAAAAGAAAAAGAGAAATAAGACTATGATATTTTGTTATATAATTTGAGTTTCATTGAATTTTTTTAAATTTGAATAAAAGAAAAACCATGTGTTGACTATTGCAACGAGGCCTATACCTTGTACACTATTTTGTGATTTATTCATTCAAAGGGTTCCTTTACTTATGTTTTATCTCTACACTTGAAGGTTTATTTTCATAGTATTAATGATTTGGTATTGAGCTATAAAATCTTCTCATTTTTTTGCCTTGATAGCTACAAATATTTAAATTTCATAGAATCCCTTTTCTGTGGGCTCAAACTATCTAGGTTTAAGTTTTATGAGGCAGGATATTTTAAAGATATGTTTCTATTATTTTAACTGTTATCTTTTGAGGTACATTTTGCAAGTGGGATTCTATTTTGTATCATTTAGATGACCAATTTTGATATTTTGATGATTTTTTAAGATGGGTACTGATAAAATCATAAAATAAAGATAATTGTGGCTCTCAAAATCAAATGTAAAAAATCAAAAAGTATCTCCATACACATTTGAACATTAAAGCATCTTAAAAAAATCATTTAAATATCCAAATAGATTACTTGAATAAGGCATACATTATACAATAATAATAAGGAAATACACATTAAAAATGAGAAAACAATCTAATTGATAAACAATTTAAAATAAATATGATCAATCACTTTAATGAAGTTAATATCCTTTATCTACTTTTCTTAGCTTTCTTATTTTTTGACAACTCAAAATTCATCACGATAAAGGAAAAGATAAAAAATATAATTCTTCTTTAATGCATTCATCTCATTTTCCCTAGTTTACAAAGTACATACTTCTTCACTTTGGGTGAATAATAATTGTCAAATATATAAGTAATAGATCATAGGAGTGATAAATTTCCACTCCCATAACACTATCAACAAATTAAAACCTTTCTTCCACTATACAAACTTCACAGTTTTACATATTTCTTTTCCTATAAGAATCTTGATTACACACTAATTCATTTTTTCTTTACAAAGGTAACCATTTGTAGAACTTGCAAAGAGGTACATTCACACATGCCAATTTCTCATGAAAGCACCAAATGAATTTTTCAAGTTCTCTGTAGCAAAAATCTATGAATTCTATGTGAGACTCTTATGATGCTTACACAATCCAATTTTCTTTCAACAATAAATGAACACTTATTTCATAATAGCATTCTAATATCAAGATGAAATTTAAGTATAGTGACCTACATATAAGTCTTCACAAATTATGATAGAGAATGTAATCAATTTGATCAAAAGTATAATATTGTCATGCACCTCTTATGATTTTTTTCACAAAATATCTATTATGTTGAAAATAGTGTACTCTATTTTCCTATTTATCTCCTACATTAAAATACTCAACTATATTTCCAAACAAGTTGCCACTTGTTTAGTGAACATAATAAATTCCTAAAAAATGTCATCAATTCATACTTTACTATTTTTAAAACCAGATTGTCATTCAAATTTTTACTTTACAATAAAATTTTAATTCACCCATTACTACTTAAACACTCAACTATATCTGCAAACTACTTTGCATGTATTAACTAGACACATGAAATAACCTCTAACAATTCCATAAAATTGAATTTTTTTTCTTTAAAATTAGATTACAATACAAATAAATATTTGACACTCATTTAAAAAAATGTTAACTAAACAATCAAATAAAATCAACACTCCAAAATATTTATAAATTATAATATTCTATATGTGTCAATGAACATTTCTTTCAAACCACATACACATCTCTAAATTTTAATTTATCTTAATGTTCTCTTATATTTCACCTTCTTAAATATTTCAACTATATATTTGATTATATACAAGTCTTTACGAATGATTTTGCACAAGTTCTACTTTCTCTATTAGCCAAAATTAATTGTCATTTTCAGCATAGAATGTCCATTTTTATAAATGCATTACTATAAAGGAAACAAAGAAACACTCAAAATATTAACCTTTCCAATAGGTTACACTTCAATAAAATATTAAAATAAAAAAATATAATTTTTTAACATTAATCAATTTGAATTACCGGTGTCTTGTTGTTTTGCTGGTATTTGGCTTTTGGTTTTTTGTTGTTTAGTCTTGGCTTTAGCGTACTGGTTTCCAGAATTGTCTCTTTTTAGTGTGCTTCAATGTTAAAACCTTTATTCTAGCATGTAAGGGGTTTCGGGTCCCCGTTCAAAACCTATTTTTCCCTGCAATCAAAAACTTTAATCAATTTCATACAATTATAACATTTGAATTCAAATAGTATAAGAAATCTTCTCATAACTTATTATATAATGCTTTACATTTTACTTGCCTAGCTATTCTAAAAACAGTAATAGAAAATAGTAGCAAAACAACATAAATTGTTTTTCAAAATTAATATAAACAAATAAATACAACACAAAAAATTTAGAACATCCCTAAAACTATTAAGCAAGCCTAACCAAAAAATTTAAAAAATTAAAAGACTGCACTATTCACAGTTATTTGTACACATCTTTTAAAAAGATGACTAAAATTACTTATGTCATGTAATTCAAAATAACCTTGATACAAATTAAGAAATTATTTTTGCTTGTCCTTTCAAATTGTAATCCATAGGCTCCTCTCCTTAAACACTCAAACATGCTATTGCTTATTGACAAATGTCTTACATACACATAAAAATACAAAAATAAAACAAAATAGGACTATAACATTTTGTTAAGTTATAAATGTAACTAAAAAGTTTAAATTTTTTTAAAATAACTTAAAAATTTCAACAAAATTCATTTCAATGTGACTTGGAAACACTTCTACACTTATTTTCAAATTACCTAAAAAAACAACAACCTACTGACTACAACTTTCAAAGAACTCTATATTAATCGAGTTCTTTTCATATAAAGAAACTAATTAAAATTCTAATTACAAAATTAAATTTGAAATAAACTCTATGTATATAGGTAATTGTAGAATTCGTCATCTCATATGCCTCATTGAACTATATTTGTACACTACAAGACAAATTTAAAAAATAATCTCCTTTTCAAATTATCCTTAACAGTCTTGAGTGAGACAGAAACTCATGCAATTGATTCTTTAAATATGTTTATAATTTTATAAAAAATAAATAATATATGTTCATAAGATAGATAAATAAAAATGTGTCATAAATTGATAAATCAGAGACAACAAATCATTAAGACCACAACATACAAGAAAACTAAACAGATAATTTGTTTCGCATTATTCTAGAAAGGTACAAATCATCACCCAAAATTTACTAAAATTCCACCAAAAATTGTAAAACTACATCATCTTCTATCTCTCAATATTTAAATCATTTGTTTATCTAGACTTGACCTATATTTCAAAAATACCTTTTGTTCACAATAGCTTTTAGATAACAAACAAAATACAAATAACCTTCTCCAACATTCTTCATCAACACACACAACAATTGTAGCATGGAAAACAATCTCTCTATAAACATGTTCCTTCACAATAAACCCCTACCTCTACAAACAACAAACAATGCAAGCTAGTGATAGAAACAAGACTCTTTCTTTCCTTGTAAACTATAATAAGCCATATTATAAAGACACATAGTAAAATATAACTTCATTACATATATTATCTATTACATATTATCTTTACAATACATTGCATTATATATTAATTATATTTTTGTGAGATTATACTTCCATTTTCTTAGTAAATAAGTTCATGTTCATGATCGAAAGATGCCATTTAAAAATGCACATGTACTACATTTTTTTATAAATAATATTTAAAGTCATTGGAGATGTAAGCAATAAAACCCACCATGAACACTTTACTTTTTTTCAGTAGTTATTGTTCTTATTATGCTCCTTTTATTTATAGATCTATTTTAAATTACTTGCATAGTACCTCTATTCTTGCCTCTAATGCAAAGATAAATTTAAATATTTTATTCACCACACTTTTTTTATGTACTATATATCTTATTTAAAATGTAAGTAATGCTGATCATAATGAATAGCTTAGAAAATTTACTTTTCTAATTAAAAAATACTTCATTGCTATACTAGATATATTTATATTTATTTTACTTTCTTGACATTATATTTGTTTTTTTAATTGAAATAAAAATACCATTTTACAATTGCACGTTTTCCTCATTTCCATTTTACATCATCCCATACATTATCATTTACAAGAAAATGCTTGTATTTATCTTCTAGTCGTAATATTAATTTTTCTATGATATTCATTTTATGTCCTTTATCATGTAATAACAATATGAATCAATCAACTCAACTCTCTTCTCAATAGTAAACAACAATTTATGTAAACAATGTAACCATCAAGCAGGTGGTTACAGTTCTTTTCACTATCCACTAACGAAACACAATCTAAATTATTAGAGTCTACTGAATGAAAGAACATGAAATGGAGAGAGGAAGGAATTGCATAAAATGCTATGTTTTATTTGTCTATGGATTTCAGTTGTTGTCCTTACCCTGAAACCTAGAAGCAATGCCTTCAACATTACAAGAGAGTAGCTCATGTGCACAGTTCTATTCTGATATGACCATATTTTTCTTGGCTATTGTGGTTGGAAAAGAATGTTCACATGGTGGGAGTGAATGTATAGTAGAGACAAATTTGTAAAAAATATAAGGAAAAGCACAACAAGAACAATATTTATCTTCATCCACAACGAACTTCCCATGTTTAGGATTGAGAAAAATCTTAATGATGAATCTGTAGATGAGTACTGAGATGGGATCTATTGATGTGTGTTTTATGACTCACCAAACAGTAGAACAAAATATCAAGATATATTATCCTCTCTTGAACACAGTATCCTGTATGCTAAGATTGCAAAAATATCATACGATAACTCCAACGTTCCTCGACTCGTGGATATGCTCAGTGTTGATGTGATTTTCTGATGATCACAAGGGGCCTTACATTTTCAATCCTTTATGTCATGATGAATATGTGTACTATGAAAAGATTTTCAATTAAGTACTATTTTTTGTGGTTTTCACTGAATATACCGAAATAAAAAGGATTTAGGGTTTAGAGATCCTAATCTAATCCTAAGGGTAATGATAGCCAAGGAAAGTACATTGATGGACGAGTTCCTTAATTTACCAAGTCTCACTTCACCAAGTCAAGCTACAACTACACATAGACCGGTGCAATCTTCAAAGGTATGTATGAATGTTTGAGTTTAAGCACATGGATAGGCGTTCAGGCTAACTTTGCACAATGCTTTAGAATCACTAAAATGTCAAAAGTATGAACCAAAGAAACTCATCAAAACATCATTATATCCTATAAAAACAATCACAACACTTCTTCTACTAAATTTAATCTAATTGAGAGAATAATGAAACCAAGCAAGCATTAAGACAAGTCAAATAATCACCACATTTCAATGAAAATTTTATTGTCTCAATAGCTCATAAGCAACAATCTCAGAATTCACTCCCTTACAAATGAGAAGAAGAGGCCTTTAGATAGGTCCTTGAAATCAATGAGTGGCCCAGATCAAAACAATAACCAATGGCCTAGATTTTGCCACCTCAGCCCTAATTAGGGTTAGGGCACATAAGAGGGAATCTACATCAATGAAAAAAGAATCCACTACCATAGTGGGTAATAAATGCCCACCATTCATGCTCTTTCAGGAAGAGATTGGGGTGTCATAAATGGCCATTACATGTATGTCCATTATGCATTAAATGCACAATTTTCATTGAATGGATTATTCTAGATACCCTTCCTCAAATGCATTGACTTTGACTAATCAATGAAGATGAATGAGTGCCATGTTAGCTTGCTCAGATTTTTGGAATATTTTTTAATTGCATCATTTTGTAACTAAGTTCCACTTTGATTACTTCCTCTGAAGATATCTTCCTTTGATCACTTCCTTCCATGTACTTGCTTGAGACTTCATCTTCTGGAAATGGATCAAACTCCTTTGTTGATGATTCTGCCAATTTGGATTTTCTTCACATGGAAATTCCCTAGTCATGTTCTCAGACTTTGAGAAGGAATTTCAAGATGTGACATTCTTTCCCTTTGTATATTTGCACTTGAATTCTAATCTTTTAACCTTGGACACCTTGAACTTGATCACTTGGATCGTGGTGTCTTCAACACTACAATTGGAGACCTGGAACTTGAATGTCATCCTTGATCATGCGGGACTAGAATCCTTCCTCCTGCAAAATGAAATAATCAACATAAGAATCACATAAAAATTCTTTCATATTTTCTCTTTGAAACTTTCCCCATTTTTTGACTTTACAAATTTCACCATTAAATTTCTCGAACTCTTCAACATTTTCCAAAATTTTCAATTTCCAAGAGTTTAAGAATTTTCAAGATTTGAAATTTTTTAAAATCTTCCAAGATTTACAATGCTCTGGAATTTTGCCTTGATTAATCAATTTGTGACTTGATGTGTTTTGACTTCTGAGTGCATTTGGGCATGAGTTTACGGATTTCTTCTTGCACACATTTCGTGACTTCCTTCATTTTACATTATGGGCGCATCTTATCACATGCTGGGGATTTTGTCTTTTGTCAAATTCCATGACTATCTTTGTTCATGTTTGAGAAAACATCAGAGCAAGATTTTTTGTGAGTTGAGAATTTTGTCCACTGCACCCCTTCCATGATCAGCTCTCACTTGTGCTTCCAATCTCCTTGGGGTAGGAATCTTAGTGTGTTGTGGAATTTATTCAAAGCACACATTCTTCTATGTGCTTGAAAATACATCTCCACATTCTTTGGAGTGGGAATCTTAGTGTGTGAAGGATTTTCTCCTTTGCAAAAAATCCATTAGCAAGTGCCTTTTGCACTTGAGAGAAGACCGAAGTGGGTTTGGAAGGTGGTCACAAAATTTGTCTTGAGAACACATTCTGTGAGCTACTGCTATTTGCACTTGCTAAGAAACCGGAGTGGGTTTTCTACCTTCTACAGGATTACTTTATTTGGAAGTCTTATGTTGACTATGTTGATTCCCGCTTCCTCCATCCTTGGAGAGGGATTTGGAGGGAGTAACAGACTTCTTTTTTGTTCTCCAGTATGTTGACCTCATTGACCTGCACTTCCAATCTCCTTGGAGCGGGACTCCAAGTAAGTAACAGATTTCATCCTTTGCATGGATTCTATGACCAAGGAAAAGTTGCACTCTGAAAAGTGTGGGAGAGGGATTTCAAGTGTGTGAAGGAATTTATCCGCCTTATCCATTTCGTGACTTCATGAAATCTACGCTCCAAGGAATGCAGCAGTGGGATTTGGACTAGGAGATAGATTTTTTCTTGAGCATTGATTCTTCCATCAGCTTGCCTTTGCGCTTGAGAGAAGAACAGAGAAGGAATATTAGGTGGTCATAGATTTTATCCTTCAACCATTCCTTCCTCCTTCCTTTGCTGTGAGTCCACCATTCTTGGGAGGTATGACCTTGTTTGAGACTATTGCAGAGAGACTTCCACTGACAAAGCACAAACCAAAAAGGGGCCAAGCTGGATAGGAGAGAGAGGGGTCCCATTGCTGATGGGCATGTTGTGAAAAAGGTCACAACATCTGGTGACTCCACAGGTGAAATGTTGAAAACATTTCAAGGATATAAATATTCTTGGAACCAAGATTCCTTGTTTAACAAACTTACGCTATTAAAAAGAGATAAAACATAACTCCGAAGGGGAGGAGAATCATATATTGGATCAAGACATTGTCATCCTTCAATTACCTATGTGTGTGCAAATGCTTTAATTCCCACTCAACAAGACCACTCAGAAACCCTAAGATTGGCCATGGAAAGCTATATATTCTTCTTAACTTCAGAAGAATCCTAGACATTGCCCCGCTACTAGTCAAGCATCTATAGCCTTGACAGAGTTGTCACTGTAAACCAATGGAGATTGCTCCACTTTCAGTGAATTATTCTTTCTAACACCTATGGAGATTTCCGTGTACCCCCAAGAGCCAATTATTTCAACTTTTCTTTTATTTTCTCTTTTATCCTTTTCAATTGATATTGCATTTCTTTCTTTTCTTTTGGCTCATGAGCAGTGAAGCTCACTATGTGTTTAGGAATTACAGTGGCACTAAAGTAAGATTTTAAAATTTTCACAAGCCATGACCTCTCCTAAAGAAACTAAGATGGACTCAGAGAAATAGTTAGGTGTGAAAAATATATAGCAATCTTAGAGTTCAAGTGTCAAGACATAATGCATGATTAACCTCCTGAGTCAAGTCTGCATTCCAACCTAATGATGAACATAAGAAAGACAACCTTAGTTTCTATGGATCTTCATAAATAGTTATCTAAGAAATGACATAAACAAGACTTAGTGGAATCTTGAAATGAAGTTTGAAATCACACAACACCTTACATAAATGGGAACACCCAAACCTCCAAGCCTCCTGGAAAAAAAAAAACCAAAACTAAAACAAAAGAAAACCACCTGAGCAAACCAGGCTTAGGGGAAACAAAACCCTAAACTAACAACCTAAACTATAGAAAGCCAAAACCCCACCAACAAGAAAGAAATGACAGGAATGGAAATAGGGGAAGAAAACCAAAATCCCCTCTAAACTAGAAGAAAACCAAAGAAAGTGGGAAACCAAAATGAAAGAACAGAAGGGAAAACCTAGACTAACTATATACAAGGCAGGCTTCTAGAGAGAAACCTAAGGGAAAAAATAATGCTTGAGGAATTTCCCATTGATAGGCAACGAGACTTCCTTTCCTATTAGAGTTCTCAGCTTGAATGCATTATCTCCCAGTAGCTCATAAATTTGAAAAGGACCCTTCCATAGATTATCAAACTTGTCGTGATCGCCTCACTTTTCATGGGCCTTATCCCAATAGAGTACCAAATCTGAAATTAAAAAATCCTTAACTCTAGCCATTTTGTTGAACCACCTTTTTACCACAGCTTGATTTTTTGCAAACTTTTCCAGTGCCTAATCTCTTTTCTCTTCTAGGAGAAACAATTGTGTCAATCGTGTGTGTGTTATGTCTTCACCTTCCATGTATTCCTGTATAAATTGCAATGTCGGGATCCTCAACAAAATGGGAAAAATTGGATCTTGTCCATAAACCAAATGATAGGGAGATATCCCTATAGAGCTCTTGATTCTTATTCTGTATGCCCAAAGTGAAAATCTCAGTTGTATATGCCAGTCTCTGGGATTTTTTTCTGATAACTTCTTGATAGCACTTAGAAGATTCTTGTTTGTTGACTCAGCTAACCCATTTCCTTGAGGATAGTAATTTGATGAGAACTTTAGGGTGATCCCATAATCAAATGATCAGTTTGAAAACTTCAGAGATTTAAATGCAGTACCCTTGTCGCATACAAGAGCATGTGGACATCCAAATCTCGTGACAATATTGATTCAAGAAAATTGATGACAACCTTCGTCATGCAATTCTTTAGTGCTTGAGCTTTTGACCAATGAGTACTGTAATCCATAGAAGCTAGGATGTACCTATGTTGTCCTAAAGAGGGTGGATTAATTCAACCAATAAAGTCCAACCCCCACTTTGCAAAAGATCTTACTTCAATAACAGGTTGCAAAGGCATTGCGGGATTTTTTTCATGTTTTGCCGCTACTTGACAAGTGTGATAGGTTTTTACATGTTCATAGGCATCTTTAAATAATGTGGGCCAGTAATATCTTTCTCTTGAAATCTGGCGGTCCATAGAGAGACTACTTTCATGACTGGTCCCATACTTGCTATGAAAATGTTATAGGATCTTCTTTTCTTCTTCTTTTCTAGCACATCTCAAATAGATTCCATCATGATTCTTTCTATATAGAACTGCTCCTTCAAGCATAAATTGTTGGCTTTTCATTCTCAAGGCACATTTTTGGATAGAATTTAACTATGGAGGAGACTTGTGATTCAAGAGGTAGTAAACAATGTCATCATACCATTCATTCGGGGATACTTCTTCCATCACATATATACTTGCTAAACCAATCCAGGACCATTTTTTGTGATTTTTTGTGTCAGAGCTTGTCCTCCAACTAGATTCATAGGTTGTATCTCCATGTCATATTCTTGAATGATAGACATCCATTTTCCTCTTCTTTCTCCCAATTCATTATGCATCAATAGTGTCTTCACTGCCGCATCTGGGACAATTGCATAAACCTTACTTCTCAAAATATAATGTCAAAATTTCTTGATTGCCTTCACCAAAGCATAGGCTTGCTTCTCTATGTTTGGATATTTTAATTTTGCATCCTTCAATGGTGAGATCATAAAGGCAATAGGATGCTCATCTTTCTCCTCCATCTTCTGAGTAAGGATAGCTACACAACTATGCTCTGATGCAAATGAATATATGTAGAATGTCCTAGTATAATCTGGACTGATCAAAATAGGAGCATCCACAATTTCTTTCTTTATCTCCTCAAAAGCCCTCTTTGTTGTAGGTGTCCAATCTATCTTTGTACCCATCTTCAACATTTCATTGAGTGGCTTGACTATTTCTGCAAATCTTGAAATGAACTTTCTTACAAAGTTGATTTTTCTAAAGAATGATTTTAACTCTTTCTGACTAGCTAGCAGCCCCAACTTTGAAATTGCTTTGATGTGCTCAGGATCGATTGAGATTCCATGTTCTTAAATCAGATGTCCCAATAGTTTTCCCTATGTGACTACGAACATGCACTTCTTTGGGTTCAATGAAATTCCATATCTTTTGCATCTCTGAAAGATTCTCTTTAAATCAGTGATATAATCCTCTCTGCATAGAGAAAACATAGTGAGATCATCCATGTATATAATGATACATTTCCCAACCAAATCCTTGAAAGCATAGTCCATGGCTCTTTGAAAAGTGGCTCCGACATTAATCAAACCAAAGGATATTCTCCTATATGCAAATATGCCCCACTTAGTGGTGAATGTATTTTTCAATCTATCTTCTTCTTCTACCATCACTTGGCTATACCCATAACAACCATGTAAAAATGACATCATTTGGGATCCATTCACAACTTGTATAACTTCATCTAGTGATGGTACTAGATAAGTGTCTTTTTCTGAAGCTCTGTTAAGATTGTGAAAATCCACACACAATCTTATTTCTCCACTCTTTTTTCTAACAGGATCTAAGTTGGTGACCCACATCGAGTGTTTGACTAGAAAAATTATTCTGGCAGAAAGCAATTTCTTTACTTCTTGATGGATTAGTGGCTCTAACAAGGAATTTATCAGTCTCTGCCTTTACCAGAAAGGTTTACTATTTAGCTTCAATGGAATTGTGTGTGTGATGAGGGAGGTATCATAAGTCTTCAAATCTTTGTATCCCCAAGAAATCACATCTGAGAATTCCCTCATAAGCTTCAGAATATCTTCCTTTTCCTAAGGAGTACAAACTTTACCAATAAAAACATTCTTGACATTTTCTTTATTTCCTAAGTTCACTTTTTCACATTCCCCTCCTTCAGTTGTCTGATACTTGAGGGAACTCAATCTATCTAAATCAAAAATTCTTTCTAGCTCAATCATCCCCTTAGGAATAGTATTTGTACTCAAATTCATTATCTCATATATTTTGAACTGAGCCTATTGTGGTTCTCCCTCATCGATGACTTGTGCTTCAAACACCCTTGAACTTGTTAGGAAATCAAGGATATTCTTATCATCTTCAAATACCTAGAAGTTTGTTATGTTGTCTGGAATAGATGGCACCGAAGTTAATTCAACTATGAGCTTCTTCACACAATCCATGGCTAATGATTCCAAGGAACTTGCAGACTTAGCCAATGAATTTTCTACTAGATTGCATGTTCAATTTATTCTTTTAATGTTAAAATCATTAAAGCTTTCAATCAAATCCTAGACTCTAATGCGATAATGACCCAACCTTTTATCATGACATGCATACTATTTTTTAACTTGTCCTACCACTATGTCTGAATCTCCACATACATATAGGATCTTGGCACCTTTTTGGATGGCGAGGAGAAAACCAATAATCAGTGATTCATACTCAGCCACATTATTTGTGCAAGGAAACTATAATCTATGCATTGCAAGATAGGCTTCCCCTATTGGACTGACAAGTTCAATGCCAACTCCACTTCCTTTCTTTGATTTCGATCCATCGAATGATAAAGTCTAGACTTCATCATTGCCTTGGGTACTGGAAGGTTCACCCTCTAATTGCTTGACTTGTTTCTCATGTTCCTCTTCAAAAAAATTCTTCTAATCTTTTCTAACTTCTTTATATTGTGGTTCTACGGTCGCTACTTGACTTGGATATTCCACATTGACAACTTCTTCAAAATTTCATGCCACCGATACTTGTGGGACCATCTTTGAAACTTGTGCAACTACAGCTCTGCACACTGTGCATGATATTTCAGAATGAAAAGCATTATGTATTCTGCACCAATTGGGAAACCACAGATTCTAAATGCGAGTATCTTTCCCTAGCTCAACTTCTTGTTTAACACTTTTCAAGACAAAATTATTGAAATTTTCAAACATTCCTTCAGTCATTGATGGTTCTGAGTTATTATCGATTGGTGCTTTTGCAAACTTAGGCATCATGTCTGGGTATCCTCCTTGATTGTAACCTTGTAACATCAAAATTTTCCAAGCTTTAGGTGCATAAGATCCCAAACTTGTTTCCATGAACAAGATTTCATTATCTTCTCCATATTCAATTATCAACAATCAGAGCCTTGGTGTGCTCTCAATCCTTATCTAATTTGGGATTCCCCTCTATGGGAGCCACATGTGTGAGAAATCGGTTGCTATGTATCCATTCAATTTCCTTGCCCGTTCTCTACTTAAAGGCATTCCATACCCTTCTAGAATGTCCACAACTTATATGTCAATACAGCTCTAAACTCGTGGATCTGAAGCCAATTGCATATGAATATTATTTAGTTCTCCTACAACTGGAACTTCTATTTTATCCAGCTAAGTCACCTTCTTATCTATTTGTAATGGGACTAATCTCAATTTTCTACATATGTCAAGGGGCATTACATTACTTGATGCTCTAGATTCAATCAGACAGTTGTGCAACATTTTTCCAAAAAATTGGACTGACACAAGGAAAGGGTTAGACTCTTCTTTTCCTTGGTAGAAAACCATAGGTTTTTGTGCTCTAGGGTTGAATTCCTCATTGTTCACATTTTGTCGGGTGTTGCTCCCATTCTTAATAGAACTTGTCACTTGTTCTACGAGAGTAGTAGGATCCCTGGTTGTTTCTTCTTCTTGAAATGAAGGATTATTTTGCAAGATTCCTTCCTTAGAATAGTTTTTCACCATCCCAATGAAGCTTGAACTTTGTGAATTTTCAACAATATTTTTGTTTTGTGCAAAACTAGATTGAGGATTGCTAGGGGGACCTCTGGGTGCATATGAAGCATTCTGCAAGATGATCTTCAAAGGTACATCATTCATACTTCCCAACATTGCATCCCTTATCTCAAGAATTTTCATTAGTTCATATAGTGGTAGACTCACTTTTATCTTCTTGAATTCTTCCAGTACACAAGAGCTCAGCCTCTGGAATTCCTCCCTAGGAGGATTTTCTTTCGGCCCTTGTTCTTGATTTTTCTTTTGTCCTCCATTTTGTATAGTAGAATGCATCACAAGTTTCCCTTTCTAATTTTGTGGAGCATTGGTCAAAATAGATTGACCTCTTTCTTCTTGTGTACTACTCGGCTATCAATACTCAAATGAATCCCTAAGAGGACTTGGAGTATTACTTGCATTGGGATGTGGGGGAGTTGTAAAGTTATTTGGAGGAGTTGATGTTTTCAATGGCTCATGATTTTTATAATTTATCTGATAAGTCCTCAATGGAGCATTCCCAAATGTTTGTTGAAAAGCTTGAAATTCACTTACTCCTTCCACTAGGACACTATTGTGAAGTGGAGGGAAAATAAATCCATCCTTCTGGAGTGGCTCATTTGGGGAAACATGTCAAGGTTAATTCTCTGGTGGAACTTGATATCATGGCACCTCCATAGGACCATTTTTTGATGCAGGTAGGAATTTTTGATTAGTTTGTATAGGTATGTAATCCTGAGAATCAGGAGGTGGAAACTTGAAATCATCAAAGACCAATGCCTAGTCGTATCTGGGAGCAGGCACTATCTCATAGCCTGTAGGTGGAGGATTTTTAGGTGCAGTAGTGTTTCTTACTTCTCCTTTGAAGATATCAGCTTCCCTTTGAAACTCTTGGCATTGTAACTTAGAATGTTGATTAGTTTCATGTAGTCTACACCATCCGGACAATGCTGCTTCTGCTAGGAAAACTTTTTTAGCAGGTCGGCTTTAAGAAGCTAGTAGATTATCTAATGGTGAAGGAACTCCTCCATTGTTTGGATTTTTATTCCATGATCTCTTATGGTATCCTTGATTATTATTTTGATACCCAGAACTATTTTCTTGATAACCTTGATTATTGTTTTGGTATCCTTGATTGTTATCTTGATGATTCTCATGGTGAGCTGGAGGATTCCCTTGATATCCTCAGTTATTTCCTTGATGAGACTGATTATTCTAATTTCTAAGGTAAGTAACCTTAGTAGAAAACTTCTTGACTTTTTCTATTAAGTCTTTCATTTCATCTCGTTCTTCCTGAGTCCTTGTGGAAGTGGTTGTATTCTGAAGATAGACCGGTTGTGCAGGTGTTGCGTGAGATATCAGAACCCCTGGATGTAGCACTAGCTAAATAGAAGGAGTGGGAATGGGATTGAAAGCAGGAGTATAGTTCAACATCCCTTGATTCAATGTGTTAGCATTCCCAGAATAACTTAGTGCTCCAATAGTAGTTTCTAGTGACTATAAACTGATCTTCTTGGCCTCAGCATATGCTTGGATTAAATTGGTGGGGGCCAGATGGGTTTTCTAGATGAACATAGAAGTGAAACAATCCAAGGCTACATAGTAAATAGGCCCTGTGAAATCATCATTTATGTGGAGAGGATCACACAACCAAGAATAGGCTCTCTGAAATCTATTGTTGAAGGTACCAATAGGGTCACACTCTTGTCTTCTTATATCAATGAATTGCCTATACAATTCAGTAGGGGTGATAGGCAATCTGAACTTCCCCAAGAATGCATCCTTCAACTCTTATCATGTTTGGATTGAATTCACAAGTAAATTAATATACCAATAAAATGCTTCTTCCCCCAATGAATATGGGAACAATCGACATGCCACATCTTCATCTTGAATATTTTTGTTTTGTAGAGCATCTTCAAAAATCTTCACATGTTCATCAGCAGTGTGGTTGACGTTGTTCACAAAGAACTTAGAGCAGAAATTCTCAGGATTCTTTGGCATATGATTGTAAGCCACAAATTTTGCAAGAGGTGATGCATTCTATGGTCACCATTATTATGCCATTGTTGGAACTTTCTGTTGGGGAGCTACAGGTACAATGGCTTGTATAGGTATTTGTACTATCAACTATTAAATTTTTGTACCTCCTTGTTGAAATCCTTGACTAGTCCCTTGTGTTTGACGTTGTTGAGGTGGAGTTTGAAATTGTCTTGTAAGATCAGCTACACTTGGTGAGTTCTGACTTGTAGATGTTTCTTTCTTGCCTTGCCTAGGCTTTGGATCAAAATTTAGTTCTTCTAGTTCTTTTGCTCCCAGAGTGGATCTTAAGATTCTTCGGTGTGCCTCAGGAAAGAATGAATTAGTGCACTCTAGTATGTCAAATCTACTTTAATTCCTTCTTATAGGTGCTGGAGGCTATTGATTCCTTCGAATAACCAATGCTCTTTGAACAACCGCTTCAATTCTTTAAGCCTTTTATTCTTCCTCTTCTAACACAAAGCTCACTTGCATTGTATGCACCCTAAAATGGTCACCTAGACTTTCAGCCCCATTTCTTGCAATTTATTAAATCCCTGAATCAATATTTTAAAAAATCAATATTTTTCAATTATATCAATTTCCTTGATCAAATCCTAATTCTATTGGATTATATTCTATGGATTAACCATTTTATCCTAAGTCTTTATTTAATTAAAAGGAATTCCTTCCCCTTTTATTAAATAAAAAGTCCCCACTTTCCTCTTATCCTAAGTTGCACAAATAAAGCATTATTCCTATTTTATAAAATGGAGAAAAGAACTTTTTTTCTCACATGGACATAAAATTCAAATTTTATTTTCTCATTGGAGGATATTTGTGCACATGGATTGCTCCTCTTTCAAGCTCCACCCTTGATTAAATATTTTGCCTCTTAATCTCCATCATTCGTTGTTTCTCATTTCCTATAAAAGAAGAGCTCTCTTCTCATTTTCATATAGATCTTTTTATGCTAATCTTATGCTATAGGATTTCTTGAAGAATTTGGAGCTTTGGAGACTTTCTTTCATCTAGCTTTCATTCTTGCATTCTTAGCTTAGCTTCATGTTTATGATTTCTTAGATTAATTTCCTTTCAAGCTCTAGATTAGCTCACATAGTTTAACTAGTAAGGATTTGTAACACTTGTTATTTTATTTCATAGCTTAGTTGCATTATATTTTCATCCTCATTTCTTAGTTTGCATACTTTCATATTCATCTTAATATAGTTTTCATTGCATTGCATTTCTTGATTCTTGAGGATATTGGCATTCTTGCCCTTGTCTTCATTAAATATCTCATTGTATGGTTGACTAGCAAGGTCATGTGCTTCATAGCTCTAGCTGAGAGAAATCTAAAATCCTTGCAACTCCATGCATAGAGAGCTCTAGGTCCCTTTCTCAAGGTTTCCCTTTCATGGATTCCCTTGGAAGTAATGACTTAGAGAAGTGCACTATTTACTGTGTGCAGTTTTTGGCGCCCACCATGGGGTGGAACATTATTGTTTTGTCCTTCTTTTTATGCATTTACGTCATTTTTTTCATCAATATTTTCTTGCTATTTCATCTCTCTATTTATTTCAGATAGAATTATCATACGATAATTTTTCCAGTGTTGTGCGATAATTTCTTGTATACTGGTGCGATTCTTTACCAGTTAAAGTATCACGCTCTTTGTAGGACTCTGTCACACTGTAATACAGAACTTTGTCATCTGACAGAGTGTGAACTATCGCATAGAGAAAAAATATCACACTGGTATAGTGTGAAGTATCGCATTGTTCTTTCTTTGACAAAATTATCGCCCAAGCCTAGCAGTGAGCAATTTTTGTCATTTCTTTGCAAGATGTACTTTATTTGATTTGGATTTCTTATTTGTTGTGGTAAAATAGAGTTTTATTTGTAGATTATTATTGGTTTTGATGTGCTAACTCATTCTGGGGCTAACAAGTTGTGCTTTTAGGTGCTCTCATTTGCTTGAATACTTGTTTAAAAGAACGCATGTCAAAGCTCCAAATACAAAAGGGCTACTAATGGTTTTTGTAGGGCTGCCCAAAGCATAAAAACCAATTAAGTGCTTGTTTATTGCTTTACTTTTTCAAGTGTGGCATATACTAGTTGTTTCATTTCATAGGCACTTAATATCTTTTTGTAGGAATCTTTAGGTGCTAGGAGAGTATGCTCTTCACCCTTGTGGTGAAACAAAAATATTGACCCATCTTTGGATTTTGAAGGCAAGAGGGTAATTGAATCTTTTCTTGGTGTGTTTGAGAGAAATTTTTGAGGTAGGATAATATGCTCTTCACCCTTGAGGTGAAACAGAAATCCCGACCCTCAAAGGTTAATCCACTCTTTGTTTAGTTTTAGGATCCTTTAGCGGGCCTGCTCTTGAGAAATCAAGAGGAGCGACCCAAGTGGGGACAAGCTTTTCATCGGCTATTTCAACCCGCTATAAACTCAAGGCTATCAAGGACACAAAACCTTGGTAGATGTAGTACTTGTTTTCTCTTGATGTGAGTACTTGTGGGACTGTGACCATGAGGAAAGTGTTGAGCAAGAATGCTTAAGGTACTCTTGCAACCACGAGGTCCATTACTTTCTGCAAGGTAAGGAGTCCTTTTGGGGAGAAAGAGGGGTACTAAGAATGGAAGCCCTTACTAAGAACCATAGATATAATCCACCCTATTTTTCCACTTAGCTTCTAGGTGCAAGGATTGATCCAAGTGGAATAACCCAGATTACCCCAAGATTGCTCACCATTTGTGTTCCTCTGGTTGTGTCATTGGCACTTCCATGACAAAGCCAACATCTATTGTGGGCAACCACTTTGTGTGAGGTAATGGGACATCAAGTTTGGGACAAGTTGTTAAGTATTGAGCCTTTGTCCTTTTAGGCTAGTAAGTGCTTGAAGTGTTCTCATTGTGATCTACCCATGTCAACGTTCTCAAATATCAAACATCACGGTAGCATTCATAGGATTTTATTGCTTTGATATCACAATTGCTTGTCTTGGCAAGGTTGCTTTGGCCCTTCTGCAAGTGTTTTAAGACATGTTTTAATCACCTACTATTTGCAAACCTGTCTGATTACTACTAGTACTATTCTTGAAACTGAAAAATCCAACCCTCAGATTGAAATTTTGACCGAATTGCCCTTAAAAACTAAGATTTTTAGCACTCACTGGTCAAGAGTCACATGATCCTAAAATCTCATCGCACCCTATCCTAATTTATATCGTATGATACTTCATGGTTGAACAACTATCAAACCACTTCCGAGATAATATTGCATGCACTACCTAGAAAGTGTCACACTCCTATGTGCAAAATATCGCATTTGAAAACTGTATCACACTGTCTGCTTGGAAACTGTCACATAGAGTAAATTTTTTGTCTTCCTAATTTGTGTCATTCCTAGCCTTCCATGGTCTATCCAGGTTAGATCCTAGGTGGTGTGACATGTTTCTCAATATCCAAATGAACTCAAATGGTATCAAATTGCATAAAATGACTCTTGGTCCTCTTTCTTCCACATCTCCCATGTCTTCCTAGTCTCCCATTTCTATCATTTCTCTTCTTTCATCATGCTTCTTCCTCTTCTTCCTAACCTCTTCATGTCTTCTTGATTCTTTTCTTCTTATTATCTAGTCTACCTTCTTTTATTCATCTCTTCTATCACTCCCATGTTTGGTTCCTCCTCTTCCAGAACCATGAATTTCAACTATCTTGTTATGGAACCTCTCTTGAAAATAGATGATCTTGAACTCATTGATCTATTCAAAAAGTGTTATTCCTCCAAAAATCTCATGAGTGATAAATTTATGGCAAAAATACAAGAGAAAGCAAGTAAATCACATGCCTTTTCTATAATCATACTCATGATCTTGTCACAATCTCCTCCTTCCAAACATTCTTCATCTTCTAAGTCTTCTAATCATTCCTCATCTTCTAAGTCTTATCATGACTCTTCTAAACATTACCCACCTTCCTCATCTTGCAAGTCTTACCATGACTCTTCTAGACATTATTCACATTCATCATTATCTAAGTCTTCTTCCTCCACTAGGTCTTTACTTTCCTCTTCTTCCTAATCTCATTCCTCTTCTACTTCTCCCAAGAGTCTTCCTTCTCTTCTCAAGACATACCATAATGAGCAACATGACAATCCTTGTGATACCTCTTCCACAAAGAGTGACACACCCACCTTTGATGACTATGATGACTATGATGATGGACAATGTAGTGATACCTATGAAACCTCTATTCCTAAGAGTCCTCCTAGTCATGTGCTCATGCTTAATGGAAATGGGTCATCACATTGGATAGATCATCATGGTGATCCATATGATTCTGATTTTGAAAGAGGCTATGATGCTTTTTGTGAACAATATGATACATCTACTTCTATTGAGGAAGAAAAAGCTTTCTATGCTGATTATAAACGTAGATACTATGAGCATTTCTCCTCTAAGAATTCTCCTACTAAAAATAAAGATTACACCCTCAAGAAAGATCATGTTAGTGTTGAACCTTTGTCTTGTGATGGTTCCCTTCCATCCCCTACTTCCTCCAATACCCATGCATTTCCTAAAGCTTCTGAGTCTTTCAAATCTTTCACAAATCCTTCATCTAACAAAGATCATAATACTTTTCATGTAGTTCCCTATAGTTATCCTCAAGAGCTACCTCTTAAAGAAACTCAAGCTAACCTTCACTTGGCTGCAAATACTTTCAATAATGCTAAACCTAAATAGCCTAAACCTTTTATACACTATAATGCCTACTTCAGCTAGTCCTTCACTATCTCTTCCAAAGTCTTCCATACAATTCCAACATGCTTCCTTGTCCTTAGAAGTGGCTTCATGTCAAGAGGACTCTAAAAATGATAAAGAAAAGGACATAAATAAAGATCAAGATCAAGAACCCTCCATGTCATACAATCCTTTTCATAATGTCTCTCATCTGTTTAAGTCTTTTCATAAGCAAGATAAAGATACTACTTACACCATTGAGCTTATTGACAATCAAAATAACCTTACTCCTCTTGTTCTTTTCAAAGATGATACTTCTATTAAGGTTATTAAAAACAATGTTTTTACTTCTAATGTTAAGCCTATTGAAAATCAAGAGAAAAGTTATGTGCTTATGCTATCCAAAGCTCCTTGTCAAGATCAAAGTCTTCCATCTTCTTGTTCTACCACTCCATGTTCACTTGCACTTTCTACTCTTTCTAAGTCTTTGAAAGCTTTGAACAATCCTATCAAAGAAGGTGCTCCTATTCCAGATATCCACAATTCTATTGAAAATCCTAATGCTCACTCTAAAGATGTTGATGTCCTTGGTTGTCATATAGATGCTGATGAACTTATTGATTATCCTTTTGCATCTTCCAATTCCATCCTTGGACCTCTTCCACCAACACTAAGGGCTTCACATCTTCCTTCCATCTTAGGTCCTTATGTTCCTTCACTTTCCCCTACTAACTCTCCTAATTCATCATCCATCTTGGGTCCTTACGTCCCTCCATCTCCTATCTTTCCTCAAGATCAACATAGATGCATACCCTTGAATCCTTTTCATCCACCTACCCATCTAAACCAGTCATATCCTCCTTCCTCTTCCACAAGTCCCAAGTCTTTTGGAAGTAACTTGAATGTTCAATACAAGAAAAAGAAGCAATACAAGAATCCATCAAAAAAAGATCACCATGTCTCCTCTAATTGACATGGAAGCATAAAGTCAAAAGAGATATCTAAGAAGAAAACTACAAGACAAGTATGGGTTCCAAAATCCATCATTGAAGATATTCTCTCTAAATCATCAAAAAGAAATAAAAATACTATGGCTATATGGATTCCAAAGTCTCTCTTGAAAGAGTTTGATGTTGAGAAAAAAGTGAAGTTGACATTCAAGCTTCCAATGGCTTTCACTTCATCTTCTTCCAAAAACATTCTTCCATTCCATGCGCCTAAACCATAACCTCTACTATCCATTCACATTTCCTCCATCCTCTCTCCACCCTTCAAGGTGTGTGTTGATGTTGATCTTTCCTTCCTTTCCATCTACCCTTTCATAGTCCTTCCATTCATTATCCTTCTACCTTCTATCATTTTTTCTCATTTTCCTATTCCTCCTATCTTCCAACCTCACCCGCTTTACATAAAACCTTATCCTCCATTTTTCTCTTCCATCTTCCTTTCCCTATTAGCATCTTTGAGTATATAATTTTGAATCCTTAGCATATCATGGTTTATCCTTTCAATGAGCATTATTTAAAAATTTTGCCTTCTTCCAAAAAAAATAAATTCAAAAAATACAAAAATACAAAAATACAAAAAAAAATGAAAAAATTGAAAATGTGCCTTGGTGAAAACCTAGAAACATGCACCTTGGTAGTGAAAGTAAAGAGAAATAAATTCATCCTATGGTGAAAAACACTCCCTTGTGGCACCTTGGATAAGTACCATGATGAAAACCTGGCAATCAGGTGTCATGCATAGTTCTTCTACATATTTCATCCATTCCATTTTCTCTCTTTGATCTTGATAATGTTGACCTATACATGAACATTTGGCTATCTTGTGAGTTATCTTATGATGATCTTTCTTTCATTCCATTCATGTTTAACCTTCATATTTATTTTCATCCATTCATTCTAGCCTTTCGCTATCCTCTTCCCCTTTGGTCTTGATCTAAAAAAAAAAAAAGAGTAAAACACGATGCTATGAAGCCTCTTGACATGTCTACTCCTTTGGACTACATCCTTTTCTTCTTTGGCATTACGTTGTTGTGACTTATCCTATGCTAGCCTTTCATTTCTTGTCCAAATCTGCTTTACATGACAATTTTTCCCTAGCTTTGGTATTCTTGAGGAGTTTTTTTTTGAGGATTTCTTCCCTTCATTCTCCTTCATTCTCTTGTTTTCCATCTCCTCCACCAACTTCCTACTCCCTCTTGTGCTTCACCTTGCTAGACATTAGGACTACACGATGTGATCTTTCTTGGGAGTTTGATGCCTGTTATGTCTGGGGCCATCCTTTGTACATACTTATTGATCCTAAAAAAATCTTAAAAAATGATATATTGCCTAAAAATTCTAAAAATTAGAAAATGTCTTGAAAAAATTATCATCTTAGTGAAAACCTAGCAATAGGCACTTTGATGTATCTCCCAAAAAATTATATATTTCAAAAATACCAAAAGAACCAAAAAATTCAAAAACCTTGCAAATGGTGTTTTTCAATACCACCCCAACTATTTTTTTCAACACTTCCCTATCGTCAAGTGTTTCTCAACACTTATCAGATATCCTACCCACAATCTAGAATGATACAATATTTCTCACTAGCAGATGCGATACTCAAAGTTTGACTCTATGACCTACACACACGCACTTAAACACTTGACTTGTTGAGACTTGTCTGACTTTATTTCTTTGGGTGTTGTCTATGATGATTTCTTTTATGAGTGTTCTCTCCCTAATAGTTTTCAATGATGCTGAGCTAGAAGATTGGGGGCATGAGGACATGTTTTATTTATTTTTCTTCTTGTGGGTATATTTTGTTGGTCCCTATTGTCATGAGCATTTATGCTTGTTCCAATTGACATTAAGATCTACAATGTATTATCCTTGACTATATTTTTCAAGTGAATGCTTGTAGTCATCTTGAATTTCTTGTGTCTCGATGCGAGCATAATCTTTCTATACTAAACTTAGGGAGCCTCACTGTACTAGTCATCTTGACCTACATGTCTTTGATGCCTAGGTGGGATTCCCACATATGAATCTGATGCAGATCATATTCATATATCCATAGTCATGCTAGTGTGTATTGTATGACCTTGTGACACTACCAATAATGCTTGATGATGATTATTAGAGACTAATAGCATTGTGACCTTGCAAGTTAGCCACTTTCATAGTAGATTGCATTCTTAAGTTCATGTTAGTTTAGTTTTGCATCTTGCATATGGAGAGAGCTCTCCTTCATCTTTCTTTGAACTTTTAATCAATTTTGATCACATTCTTCATTTCCTTATCTTCTTTCGTGATCTCAATCGAAATTCTCTCTCTTAAACAGTTGATTATTTTGAGGCATTCTCTTTCTTGAGACAAATTCTCTTTCTTCTCTTCATTTCTTTTCACCTCTTCCAAACTTCTATCTTCCATTCTCTTTTACCCCACTTCTTTTCTTCTAATTCAACCTTGGGGCATAATCTATCATGCTTGGTGATCTACCTTGGTTTTGTGATCCTTATATCTTTCATCTTACATCAAGAACCTTATCTTTAGTTTGATTTGATCAAATTTATCAATTCTACTATTTCTCCTCTATCTCATTTTGATTTCAATCATGAGGGGGTAGTACCTATCAAACTTCAATCCTTGATTCATCTTTATCAATCGAACCTTGAGATTCTTATCTCTTATTTTAGACTTGACAAATACCTATTTATGGGGGTGTTAGCCTTGTCTTTTTTCAATTAGCTTATCTTTGTCCTGATGTGTTCCCATATGTCAAACACACATCTAGGTTATTTTGTGATCCCAAATCGATCTCACACTTCAATTTCATTTTTTAACTACATGTGATCCCAAATCGATTTCACATTAGTCAAAGAGGGGAAAATCTATGCACCCTAAAATGGTTGCCTAGAATTTGGGCCCCATTTCTTGATATTTATCAAATCCCTGAATCAATATTTTCAAAAATCAATATTTTTCAATTATATCAATTTCCTTGATCAAATCCTAATTCTATTTGATTATATTCTATGGATTAACCATTTTATCCTAAGTCTTTATTTAATTAAAAGGAATTCCCTCCCCTTTTATTAAATAAAAAGTCCCCACTTTCTTCTTAACCTAAGTTGCACAAATAAAGTATTTTTCCTATTTTATAAAAAGGAGAAAAGCACTTTTTGTCTCACATGGACACAAAAGTCAAATTTTATTTTCTCATTGGAGGATATTCGTGCACATGGATTGCTCCTCTTTCAAGCTTCACCCTTGATTAAATCTTTTGCCTCTTAATCTCTATCGTCCATTGTTTCTCATTTCCTATAAAAGAAGAGCTCTCTTCTCATTTTCATATAGATCTTTTTAAGCTAATCTTATGTTGTAGGATTTCTTGAAGACTTTGGAGCTTTGGAGAGTTTCTTGCATCTAGCTTTCATTCTTGCATTCTTAGCTTAGCTTCATGTTTATGCTTTCTTAGATTAATTTCCTTTCAAGCTCTAGATTAGCTCACATAGTTTAACTAGTAAGGATTTGTAACACTTGTTCTTTCCTTTCATAGCTTACTTGCATTGTACTTTCATCCTCATTGCTTGGTTTGCATACTTGCATATTCATCTTAATATAGTTTGCATTGCATTGCATTTCTTGATTCTTGAGGGTATTGGCATTCTTTCCCTTGTCTTCATTGAATCTCTCATTGTGTGGTTGACTAGCAAGGTCATGTGCTTCATAGCTTTACCTGAGAGCAATCTAAAATCCTTGCAACTCCATGCATAGAGAGCTCTAGGTTTCTTTCTCAAGGTTTCCCTTTCATGGATTCCCTTGGAAGTAATGACTTAGAGAAGTGCACTATTTAGTGTGTACACACATATATTCAAATATAGTTCTCTTAACTTTCCAGGAGAGTGAGTTCAATCCTACGATGATGTCTTCTTGGTCATCTCCAAATCCAAGATTAGGTTCTAAAACTAGTATGATCTCTCTATGCAGAAGCACCATATCAATTCATGACATGCAAAATTATGTTTTACAGTATATGCCCTGCTTCTAGCACCAGTTTCTATTGATGGTGCAATGATGGATGGTTTGTGTGTCACCAATGCTTAGATTTTCTAATTTGTTCAAAAAATGAATTTCAATTCAGCCCTCCTTCTAGCGCTAGTTTCTGTTGATGCCGCGATGATGGAGGGTTTGCACGTCACCAATGCTTAGATTTTCTAACTTGTTTCAAAAATGAATTTCAATTATTCCCTCCTTCTAGCACTAGTTTCTGTTGATGTATGTTTTATGACTCACCAAACAGTAGAACAAAATACTGAGATATATTATCCTCTCTTCAACAAAGTATCACATATGCTAAGATTGCAAAAAGATCATACGATAACTCCAAGGTTCCTCGACTCATGGATATGCTCAGTGTTGATGTGATTTGTTGATGATCACAAGGGGCCTTACATTTTCAATCCTTTATGTCATGATGAATATGGGTACTATCAAAATATTTTCAATTAAGTACTATTTTTTGTGGTTTTCACTCAATATGTAGAAATGAAAAGGATTTAGGGTTTAGAGATCCTAATCTAATCCTAAGGGTAATGATAGCCAAGGAAATTACACTGATGGATGAGTTCCTTAATTTACCAAGTCTCACTTCACCAAGTCAAGCTACAACTACACGTAGACTGGTGCCATATTCAAAGGTCTCTACGAATGTTTGAGTTTAAGCACATGGATAGGGGTTTAGGATAACTTTGCACAATGCTTTAGAATCACTAAAATGTCAAAAGTATGAATAAAATAAAATCATCAAAACAACATTATATCCTCCAAAAAAAATCACAAAACTTCTTCTACTAAACTTAATCTAATTGAGAGAATAATGAAACCAAGAAAGCATTAAGACACGTCAAATAATCACCACGTTTCAATGAAAATTTTATTGTCTCAATAGCTCATAAGAAACAATCTCAAAATTCGCTCCCTTACAAATGAGAAGAATAGGCCTTTATATAGGTCCTTGAAATCAACGAGTGGCCTGGATCAAAACAATAACTGATGGCCCAGATTTTGCCACCTCAGCCCTAATTAGGGTTAGGAAACATAAGAGGGAATCTACATCAATGCAAAAAGAATCCACTACCATAGTGGGTAATAAATGCCCACCATTCATGCTCTTTCAAGAAGAGAGTGGGGTGTCATAAATGGCCATTACATGTATGTCCACTATGCATTAAATGCATAATTTTCCTTGAATGGATTATTCTAGATACCCTTCCTCAAATGCGTTGACTTTGACTTGAAGAATCTTTGACTAATCGATGAAGATGATTGAGTGCCATGTGAGCTTGCTCAAATTTGGAGAATATTTTTTAATTGCATCATTTTTTAACTAAGTTGCACTTTGATTACTTCCTCTGAAGATATCTTCCTTTGATCACTTACTTCCATGTACTTTCTTGAGACTTCATCTTCTGGAAATGGATCAAGCTCCTTTGTTGATAATTCTGCCAATTTGGATTTTCTTCACATGGAAATTCCTTGGTCATGTTCTTGGACTTTGAGAAGGAATTTCAAGATGTGACATTCTTCCCCTTTGTATAATTGCACTTGAAATGTGATCTTTGAACCTTGGACGCCTTGAACTTGATCACTTGGATCGTGGTGTCTTCAACACTGCAACTGGAGACCTAGAACTTGAATGTCATCCTTGATCATGCAGGACTGGAATCCTTCCTCCTGCAAAATAAAATAATCAACATAAGAATCACATAAAAATTCTTTCATATTTTCTCTTTGAAACTTTCCCCCTTTTTTCGACTTTACAAATTTCACCTTCATGAATTTCTCCAACTCTTCAGCATTTTCCAAAATTTTCAAGATTTGAAATTTTTTAAAATCTTCCAAGATTTTCCATGCTCCAGAATTTCACCCTGATCAATCGATTTGTGACTTGATGTGTTTTGACTTTCGAGTGCATTTGGGCATGAGTTTATAGATTTCTTCTTTCACACATTTCATGACTTCCTTCATTTTGCATTATGGGTGCATATTATCACATGCCGGGGATTTTGTCTTTTGTCAAATTCCATGACTATCTTTGTTTTTTTTTTGAGAAAACGTCAGAGAAAGATTTTTTGTGAGTTGAGAATTTTGTCCACTGCACCCCTTCCATGATCAGCTCTCATTTGTGCTTCCAATCTCCTTGGGGTAGGAATCTTAGTGTGTTGTGGAATTTGTTTGAAGCACACATTCTACTATGTGCTTGAAAATACATCTCCACATTCTTTGGAGTGGGAATCCAGGTGTGTGAAGGATTTTATCCTTTGCAGCAAATCCATTAGCAAGTGTCTTTTGCACTCAAGAGAAGACCGAAGTGGGTTTGGAAGGTGGTCATGAAATTTGTCTTGAGAATACATTCTTTGAGCTGCTTCTATTTGCACTTGCTAAGAAACTAGAGTGGGTTTTCTACCTTCTATTGGATTACTTTATTTGGAAGTCTTATGTTGACTGTGTTGATTCCTGCTTCCTCCATCCTTGGAGTAGGATTTGGAGGGAGTGACGGACTTCATTTTTGTTCTTCAATTTGTTGACCTCATTGACCTGCGTTTCCAATCTCCTTGGAGTGGGACTCTGGGTAAGTAATAGATTTCATTCTTTCCATGGATTTCACGACCAAGGAAAAGTTGTGCTCCACAAAGAGTGGGAGCAGGATTTCAAGTGTGTGAAGGAATTTTTCCGCCTTAGCCATTTTGTGACTTCATGAAATATGTGCTCCAAGGAATGCAGGAGTGGCATTTGGACTGGGAGATGGATTTTGTCTTGAGCATTGAATCCACCATTAGCTTTCCTTTGCACTCGAGACAACAACAAAGTGGGAATATTAGGTGGTCATGGATTTTATCCTTCAATCATTCATTCCTCCTTCCTTTGCTATGAGTCCACCATTCTAAGGAGGCATGACCTTGTTTGAGACTATTTTAGAGAGACTTCCATTGATAGAGCACAAACCAAAAAGGGGCAAGGCTAGACAGGAGGGAGAGGGGTCCCATCATTGATGGGCGTGTTGTGAAATAGGTCACAACAGGATCCAATTTATCATTGTGACCCTTTTATAGGGGAGCATTACCGAGCAACCATACTTAACCTAATTTCTTCAACACTCAGGTATTCAAAGTCCTAGAGTGTATTGGATATGAATCAATTCATTTAATTACCCTTCCCTTTCATATGCCACTTTTCTATTCAAAATAGGTACTTTGACTTGATTAATTCATATATTTAATGAATGAAATGTTAAAATAAAAATCAAGTGAATTAGTTTTAGTTTCCACTTAGTTATTGAAATGGGTTTTATTTTTGGTGAAAATGGATGCCATGTGATAAACATATAATATTTCATGTGGATATTATCTATGTTACATAGATATGATGAGAGAGATTATCAAACTTTGAAAATATGTTTATATTTTTATTAGTTGTAGATGAATGTGTGAGGGTAGCATTTACAAAATTTATAGGTGATTATGGAACAAGTTACTAGAATGTGTAAGGTATGCTTTATTTAGACAACATTGAAAATATCAATGTGTAGAAATGTGCAACATTTCTTGGACCAATCCTAATAGATACCTATCTCGCTAAAAGACTCCATACACCTAAAACATAGACAACAATAGTAAGGACATGAAAAGACAGAACTAAAACATATACATAATATATAATCTATGTTCCAAACCACAAGGTCATATCATTCAATGCAATGAAATGTAGAGAGTTCTTCCAAATAGCTACTAGAGCACTTATGTCTAAAGACATTCTTCAACATTCTTCAATTATTAAAATCCCCAATTATTCACCAAAAGTACTCCACCATCCATGTTTATATAAATCTATTAACCATGAAACAAAAGGGATTTTATGTATTGGAAAAAGAGTTTTAAGGGATAGTTATTTGTTATCATAATTAGTTATGATGAGATATGATATTTCACCAACTAGAAACAATATCATAAGTAGTGAAGTCATTATTAACCACAAGGAAACTTAGAATTTATTTTGTGAATACAAAATCTATAAGACAAATATGTTAAAATCTATTACCACAATATTATTATATCCATACAACACTAGAAAAATTTGGTTCAAACACAAGCAGTGCCATTTGGTCAAAATAACATGTACAAGATATTATATTATAGTGGTAATAGATTTCCACACACACGCACACACACACACACACACACATAGAGAGAGAGAGAGAGAGAGAGTTACCATGATAATACTGTATCTATGCCAAAATAGAAAAATAAATTATATTTTTTCATATCTCTCTGTAAACATCTAATACTGTGAAAAGGATCGAGTCTTTCAATTGTGTATGGAGTTAAGAAATGCTTTCCATTGTTCCTTCAGAGTGGGAGATGTCTTGATATGGAAGGAAACATAACACAACTTCAGAGTTGAAGTAGGTTAACATATTACAACACCCATCCTTATCTTTTCTTGAAATTTAATGCATAACATTGATTGAGTAGCTATTAGCATAAGAATATCAGAGATATAGGTTATAGTTAATTGATCAGTAACAAGTTAGTTTATGAAATAAGGTGGTTGAGTTGGAGTAGGCATTCCTTGCTAAATCCTTGTTGGAGTCACTAGTTATATAGGTCCGATTCAATTATCTTTGACTTGTATGTTAATTGGACTAACTATGATTAAAGAATGGATCAGGTTTATTCCATACTTGTCAATCAACTAATTGGATTTCTAATGATTGAGGGATGAAAAGAGGAAAAGCATGGAATAAAAGAAATGTTATGGGAGTTGAGAAAGATTTGACAGATTAATTTGGATTTCTAATTATCAAAGAATGAAAAGAGGAAATCATAGAATATAATTTTATGTTATGGGAATTCAGAAAGATTCATCAAATTCGAAACAAGAAAATTAATTATATTTTTAGAAGTGCGATAGTTGTGTAAAACATGGGGCAATTAGAGATAGAAATCTTCAAATGTGAAAATGAGAGTATTTTGGGGATAGAAACCCACAAGGAGATAATCATGTTTTAAAGTGTCACTATGGTCATGAGGCGTTATAAGATATACAAAGCATACCTAGTAATTTATGGACTTTATAAATTAAATCTAATTGTCTTAGCCTCACTAATGCACACTGAGCTCCTCATTTTATTCATAGGACCTTCCAACAGTCTCAGTACCTTCTAGTAGCTATCATAAGATCACCTTCTTTTTTATAGTATTCTCCAAGAGGTTTTAGGAACTCAAAATTAATTGCATCTCAATGATCTTATCCTAATCCCGACGTATCTTAGGAGTTAAGTCTTGAATCTGATTGAGGAAATCTGATTTATTTTTTGGACAACAAACAATTATAAAAAGGAAAGGAATGTTTCTAGTTTCATATAGATGTGAGTTGAGATTGGTTGTTTGTATGTAGCACCAAGGAATCATTTTTGTGCTTTGTTTTTTAGCAGAGAACTTACATCAGCAGTTGTATGTGTATGGTCTATCGAGAAGTGATTGCTCTAGGCATATTGTAAGAGCTCTACGAAGCTCCAGACATTTTGTATGCACCCTCCAAATTGCTGAAAATTGTTTGTAGTCTATGTAGTTCCAGACACTAGTTTATTTTCTAAGATTGTATTTTCAGATTTGTAGTTGTAAAATTAATTTATAGATTTGAAGTAGAAGTAAGATAGAAGCTTATATATCTGCATCTCTCTCATGTTTATGTTGTTGTCTTCCTTTATTTTACTTCCACTATGTAGTTGAATAACAAAGTTTCAATTTCTGTCCTATTTTGGGGATTCCATTTATTTCTAATTTTAGACCATAACTGTAAGTTTTTTTAGACTGTTTTGTGCTTCTAAAATCTCTACAGAGTATTAGAGCTAGTAGGCCCTCAATTCTTGTGATTTTGGGCATTTGTTTTGTTGGGTATTGAATTTTTTTGTGTAGGAGACATGGTTGGAGATAAAGGAAAGAACTGGCAATAGCCATTGTAGTTGATGATGCTTGTATTCCTAGAGTCTTGGATTATTTTAATTCAATGCAATAGGGTATTCATTATCTTCTAGACATAGTTTTATGGGATGAATTCTTGACAGACATTGTAGGTTTGTTTGTGGATTCCTACATTTTAGATTTGAGAGACATTATTGATAACATTCATCTTCTCTTTGATGAAGATGATCCTCCTTAAGTTGTTGCAAGGGAACACACTAACCCCCTTCTTCTTTCTCCACTAAATCATTCTTTCTATTTTGACATGATTGTGAATCTTTTGATACAACATTTGGAGGATGTCTCTTTATCCTCGAAGTATCACATTTATTTCTTCAGAGATTGGAATTCATGAGTCTCTTTCTTCACTTGATATGTCACATTTCTTTGTTTAGGTTATTCATACTTATGTGTTGGATACTCCTATTCCATTTTCAAAGACACCAGAACTCTTGAGGTTTATGCCTATAGATTGGGGAGTATTCATTCATACACCTTTGGTTTTGTTTCTTACTAAGGGAGGAGACATTATTTAATTTTCATGGGGTGGTTTTTACATTGATCCTAGAGCATCTACCATTGGTGTACCTTCTACATTGAGGGGGGCTATTTTGTCTCTCTTCATACTTTCTATTTAAAGGAGACATCACTTTTACATGATGGTAGTTGTGGAAATAATGTTGTCACTTCTTGTTTGTATTTGGATCTTATTCACAATCAATTATCAGTGTTTCCTTGTTTGTCCCCTTCTATTGGGTATGTCCCTGATTAGTCTATGTCATCTTCATCATCCAAAGAAATGGAAACACATAAGAATATTTCAGAGACATCATCCTCATACTTGATTTGGATTCCTCTTCCTAATTCCTATATAGAATGGGGAGCATTCCTACATCTATAATTGGTCTATCTTCTTCCTAATGAGAGAAATGTTGTTTGTAAGCATTGGACTATGTTTTTTCTTCAAACACTCACCACCCTTGCTGCAAGATGTTCATTATTGGGTGTATATAATGTCTCCTTTCCTTCCTATGGGGGATATTTGATTGTATATACATGATTTATAGATTCCTAGGGGGTCTTGAGTCCTCCATCCATCAAGTGGATGCATCATGTATCTTGTGTGTCCGCATCTATCTTTTTGGGGAGGGGGGGTTGTCCCATGAGGTTTTATGCCTTTCTTCTCTTTATGAGGGATGGCACTCCACTTGCATTTTTATATTGTACATGAGTACCAAACATGGCCTAGTAGTCGAGACACATCTTGTATTGTCAACTAGAAATGTGAGCTTAAGATATTTCCCCTAAGTTTCACTGAAGACGGGGCTGTTGGTATATTTATATATTCTCAATAACAATTTACTTAATCTTAGTTAGGATAATGTATTGCGTGGTAGTTTTAACATGAGACACATAGGAGTTTGCATCCTATTTTAGCACATGGTGCAAGAGAAACTCCACTTTAGGTGGTGATAATTGTTACCACATTCTAATTTATGTGTGATAGCCACCTTTAGTACATATCATATTATCATCATCCACATTTTGCACATACTTGAATGCATAATGGAGAAAGATCCACCTTTAGTGAACATATGATTCCACCTTGTATGGGTGATAGCTTATCTTCCCCTTATCATTGTCTCTTACTGCCTTGCCTATTTAAGAAGGTGCATCTACATAATGTAATTTTAAAGCATTATTGATCATTATTGAATTTAGCCAATTAATTGATCATATCATCTTGCCTCTCTTGTGCTATTCATTGAGCTTCTAGATCTTGGCATATTGCCTTAAGCAAATTCTTGCATTGCATCAAAGTAATTCTTATTATTATTAATTATACATATATGTATACGTGTATATACATATATTATTTATTCTATTATAAAAAGAAATAAGATAAATATTTGGAAAACCCAATTAAATGAATCATAGGTAAAACCAATCATAAAAAGGGTAAAAATGGTTAGTGGAAAAGTACCAATTTTTGTCAAATATTTTATAGTATAATATAAATATGTTAATCTAATTTAAAAAATTTAGAATGTTAAAGATAATAATTTAAACATATAGAATTAGTAGAATAATAAATACACTACCAAAAAAGAGTATATTTTTAAAAATTAAAAACAAAGATAATATTTTTAAAAAATTAAAAAATATTAAATTGAAGTTGTTGTGAAATCTAAAAAGCAAGATAGCAGTATAGGTCACTAAAAAGTAGAATTGTTGATTCTCTAATGTATGTATTTAATTGTAATAGACATTCCATTTCTGCTTCATCAATATGCATATTGCAATTCTAGTTGATCTTATAAGGACAACGACATACTTATGCTTCTATTAGAATATATAATTGACAAAGACGACTCAAATTGTTTGGTAACTTTCAACAATTAAAAGGTAGAATGTTGTAGCCTTTAGTTTGTGGGGTTGAGATTTATTGTGTATTGTGTTGACCCATGAATCATCTACCACCATCAAAATGGTATCAGAGGAGTAAGATCCAGAAGACCGAATTAGAGGAGATAAGGAAATCTGAAGAAAAACTTATCTTAAAGGAATCTATAGACATAATCAATGTGTCACAGCTAAAAGAAATGAGGCTGATGTTTTTTATGAAGATTTCCTAAGGTAGAGAGAGCCTCCATGAAAGCTGAGTGTTTGGTGTTGAAGATAAATCTAGAAAAGAAGATGTGAGATCATGGAGTTTTAGGCACATGTTAGAGAAGATAATTGAGGTTAAGGGTATGGATGTCTATTAAAGGATTGGGTTGGGTGCTCATCATAAAATTGAAGCTAGAGAACTGAATGAAACACATTGATGGACAATGAGCTGTCATGACAAACTACACGGAAGCATTTGAAAGAAGTTGGGAATGGTTTAAGAAGATGATAAGAGTTCATAAGTACACACTAAGAGAGGGTATGCAGAGAAATTTAAAATGATTGCACATCTAGAATGATAATGAAGAGTCTAACAGTTGAGGTGTAATACAAAGACCAAGATATGTAGAGTAAGAATGAAAGGAAAAAATAGGGCGAGGACTAGCAAAAAGAAATAACATGGGAAGAGTACTGTATAATGGAATGCCCCTACCTCTATTGGTTAGGCATTGAATGAGTCTACGTGATAAGACTTCTACAGTAGGCCTTGAATGAACTTGCTTACTGAACCAAGTCTACTATAAGCTAATGTTGATGCTACTTATAGTGAGATCTAGTCAATTGGTTGAAATGCAATGGATGGTAATGCATGTGACACTTGGTAGACTAGTTATACTTCAGGAATTACTGGATCAGGTGAGTTATAGGAGGAATCTATTCAAATAAATCTCTGTCCTTTATAACTGGCTCTAGATTAATGGTAAAGGTTGGTTGGTGGGTTTGCCTATACTCCTTAAAAACACATTATACACATTTTAAACTCTTTATAAGAAAAATTTTATTTTTTATTAAATAACTATTGTTAATATCATTGATTTCTTAATCTAGCAAAATTTTATAAAAATTGAGCACCTGAAATAGGTGATCGTTGTACCATTTGATATATAAAAGTTACTACTCTGAACTTGTGTAATGTTATGGGTTACTACTTTGAATTGGTTTAATCCCTGCTTCAGGGTTGAGATGTATGCGAATTGTATGCAAATTTGATAGAACACCTCATTGAAATGTAATCTCATGGAATTAAATGATGGAAAGGTAAGCACAAAATGAATTTGTAGAAAAGGTTTTATATGTTTGAAGTAGTTGTTACACTAAATTTTATATCCTTTGATAGATTAAGAAATTACAGTTACCTATAATGTAGTGTTGAGTAGAAAAAGGAACGAATATTTTGGGAAATACTACTATAGACTAAGGAAAATGAAGCAAATTAAGAAAGGACCTCGCATGTATAAGGGAAGAGTAAGAAACACTCAGAGGAGGAGTCATCTTGTGGAATAAAAGTACAGATGTCTGGGACTTATTAGAAAGTAGTGAAATTAGTAGAAAATAGGGGAAGCTGTAGAGGCATCACAAACATATGAAGGGTCGCAGGGGGTTGAGAGAGACTAAGAAGCAATGACCAATAAGTGACTGCACTATTTGATACAACAGCTCTTAGCTCTTAATATCATAGATAGCATCTGGTGTAATGTTAATATTGCTAAAAAAATTGGAAACTAGAAATAGGTGATAGTATTTTTTATCTTATAATATAAGTTAACTAACCTATAATCAATAACTTTCTTGTTTGATTATATTTTCAATTGATCCCATATATTAAAGGCCTAGTGCAACCTCCTCAAAACTTAGGTGAGAATGTCAAACTTCCTCAATTTTTGTTTCAATTCCCCTCTCTTCTTAGGTTGTCATTCCTAGGATAATTTCGTACCTTCTCAAACTTAGTTGAGAATGTGAAATCCCCTCTCTTTTCTTTGCAATTCTCTTATCTTCTTAAGTTGTCTTACCTGGGATAATTCAAGCAAGTCAGGCTTTCATGGCCCCTCTAGGTTCAACTTATGTTGTTGTGGGGAGTAGTTTGGTTCTCATCTTTTCTTTTAAGGTTTCTATGGTAAGGAAGTCTAGCAGTCTTAGTGGGGTGTTTGGGGTCAGTGTTTCTGACATGCCTCTTCTTTGTCAGAGTTTTTGGATTTTTGGGGTAAAGCCCCTGTTAAAAATTATTTTCTTCAGGTTGCTTGCGCTCTTGGTTCTTCTTTTATCATTTGGCATGTCTGGTTGGAGAGGAATCATGGGATTTTTTAAGAGGTTAGGATGGGTGGTTTACACTTTGGTAAAAAAATATTCATTCTCTTCGTGAGAGTGTGTTGGCTAACTGTGATTTGATTAGTCATGTGGATCCTGGGGATGTTTCTATGTGTAATTGTCTTAATTTTACTCTTCAAGGGGGTGCTCAAGTGTATATGTTGGTCATGGTAGTAGTAGTAAATGTAGACATCCTTTGTAGAGAGTTAATCAGGACAGTCATTAGACACCCCTCCTCCTAGAGTTTTAAAAATTAACACTAATGGATAATCTCACAGGAAACTTGAACACATTGGCATTTGTGTAGCGGGTTAGGATACTTCTAGTGATGTTTAAGTTTTAGTTTTTTTTTTTTATAAGTATTTTTTTACTAACAATGTTATGTAGGCTCTTTCCATTTTGTATGTTGTTGAGCACTATTGTGCTCTTGGCTCACACAGGATTATTTGTGAGTCCAAATCCCAAGTGGTGGTGACTTTTTTACGTAGGCAAGTGCTTGGGGAGGATAGTTGGAATTTAGCTTTGGTTATCAGACAAATTCTCTAATTATGTAGCTCCCCATAATTTGTTACCTTTTGACACATTCCTAGGGGTAGAATGGTATTGCTAATTGCTTGTCCAAATGGGCTTCGAATCAAATAGAGGATTGGAATATAGTTTATAAGGGGAAATTACCTCCTGATATGTCTCATATGTTAGATCAATTATTTGATACTGACCCAGTTCTCTAGTTCTCTCTTAGCTAAAAAATTTCTTGTCTTGTATTTCTTCTATGTTTGAATAAATTTTTACCCCTCTTATTTAATTTTTTTAAAAATATTCCATAAAAGTTAGCTAAATACCTTATCTAATTCATGTTTTAATTTTTATGTTGACATATATTCCTCTGTAAAATTTATTTAATTTTATCATCAATCTCCAATTTTTTTCAATTTTGTTACCCATGTTGTTTTATATTGATCTCTTTGAGTTTCCCCACTCCTTCCTATTCCTTAGGATGCACTTTCAGCTCTTTGTTCCACATAATTTATCTTTCAAAAAACTTGTATGATAAAATATAGATAAAAAATCATCGAGATTCTTGGCATAATAAAATTTGCAATATAAGTTTTACTTTTAATTAAAATAGGTATTCATTTCTATCTCCTCTCTATCATGATTTCAACTTAAAATATAAGGCGTTTTGTCCATTTCAATGTAAAAAAACATGTAAATAAGTAAAAATATATATCTTGTAACAAAAGGAACTTCCTCTTCTAATGTTGGCCCACCATTGTAGAACATATCTTTTACCATTAGACAATAAATACTACCTATTTAGTTTTTAATAAGAAAGATAATAAATTTAAGTAGCATTACAATGTGATTTCAAAAAATTTGAACAAATGAAAGTATATGTATATAAAACATATATGAAAACAATAAGAAAGATGGGCAACTACAAATATCCAATGTGCACTTGTAATGGAAATTTAAAGATCGATCCTTCTATATATTCTTTAGTACCATTTCTATACCATGCTAAATACAAATCATTCTATGTAATACTTTTTGAAACAAAATGTGAGTCAAGTAGAAGAAGTAGTATAAACAAACTAGTTGAAATTATGTTTTAGATATAAATTACAAAACTAAAACTAATAAAATATTGAATTTGGGATAAAATGAATGCAGGGACATGGGTATAGAAATAAGAGTGAACAAAATTAAAAGGAAATCAAACTTATTTTGTAATTTTAAAACTATGAATATGGTAGCATCATTTGTTATTATGGAGAATCTATTTTTTATTTTTTTATTTTTAAACATTAATATGTAAGCAATGCAATGCTAGTAACACATTTAAAAATAAAATAAAAATATGGTATGCATTAGACAATCATGAGAATGAGAGAGGATTCAAGTGGGAACAGTTGTTCAAAAATCAAGGGTAGCCATGATGATGCGACTGCTAGACCTGGTTATAGAAATGGTATTTGTGTTGGTATAGAAGGAGTTTTGAACTTGGTTATGCCCTCTTCACTGATACAGGATCTGGCATTGCAGGTGTCAGATCAAACTCTTCGTGGTAAGGAAAATACTTCCCCGTGCAGGGTGGTCACGAGTGCCCCCTCGAAGGAAGCGCTTCTAGGTGCTTCGCTTGTGTGTGAAGCTATGTTAGGGTGTGAGCCTTTTCCTTCTCTAGAGGTGTTGAATGGAAAGAACATTTCTTCAAAGGACCCACTAGTGGGGTCAAGTGGCAGTTCCAGCCCTGTTAGTGAAGAAGTCAACCCTTCCACTTCTAAAAAGAGGTCAGAAATTTTGGGAGCCAGATCGGTGGGAAAGTCTCCTTCTCCTAGTGATTTTGTTAAGGCGTGCCTTCAAGAGGGTGAACTCACTATTTTTGTGCCCAACTCCTTAGTGGATCACTCAGTCTCAGCTATGGAGTTCTCATTAGTCAGTAAGTTTCTGGGTCCTTGTCCTAACATTGAAGCGGTGAGATCCTTTGCTAAGAAGAGATGGAAGTTGAAAGGCCAAGTAGATACTGCGGCCCTTCCTAAAGGTTTTCTTTCCTTTTCTTTTTCTAACAAGGATGATCAGGACTATGTTTTATGTGGAGGACCCTGGATGTTTGGTAGAATGGTTGTTTCTTTTTGCAAATGGGGTCCAAACTGGGACTACTCTGATAAATTTTTCATGGCTACCCTTATCTGGCTTAGGTTTCCTAGCCTAGAGTATTGGAATGAGGAGGTCTTTAAGGTTTTGGCCTCTTCTTTTGGTGGTGATCTCCTCTCGGTTGACCCTATGACAACTGTGAAGTCTAGACTAGTTTTTTTGAGGATCTATGTCAACATTGGCTAGTTCAACAATCTCCCTTTAATGATTAATATTAACTCCAATCTAGGTTTGGGGAAGCAGGAAGTGATTTTTGAATCTCTCCCTTTTGCTTTCTTTGTTTTCCATAAAATGGGTCACTGGGCCAAGCATTGTCCAAAGAAAACCCCTAAGGTTACTAAGCTCGTGGATCCTGATCCTAAACCATAGAAGTCCACTAGACAGGTCTAGAAGGAAGCGAAATCTTGGGCTATGGAAGATGGTGTCAGTAATAATAAGGAAGATCCAATCCTGGAAGAAGCTGAGAAGGTGGATTCTAATGCTATCCCAAATCTGGAGGAAGGGGAACTTGTTGAACCAATTTCTCATGTCTCTGATTCTCTTGCTAGATCCTCTATGGAATATGTCCCTTGTGCGGGTAACCTTGGTGATGACTCTGTTCCTATGGCAGTGTTGGTCCCTATTCAGGGTGACACTACTAATGACTCTAAGTGTGGCACTCCAAAAGATAGAGCTACTTTGGTGGAACTAAAATCAGATGAAGATGATTCCTCTTATGTTCCTGATACCCTATCAGGGAGTGGTGATGAGGATCTCTTAGTGGATCGAAATGAGGAACCTTAGTTTTTTCAAAAGGGGAAGAAATAGAAAAAAGGAGAACAAGTTAATCACCCCTAGATCCAAGGGTGTCACTACCCAAAGAAAAGTTGATTTGGGAACTAAGGGTTTGAAGGTGGATGTTGGTTCCTAGAAAAAAAAACTCAAGATAGAAGTACCAACAAAGAGATTAGAGAAAGAGAAATTAAGAAGGACATTACAGATGAAAATTAGTTGACCATCCAGGGAGTTTGCACTCTGGTTAAGAAATGAAATTCATCTTGTGGAACATCAGAGGGTTGAATTCCCCTCATAAGAAAGACATCCTTAGGAATCTGCTAAGAGACCGTAAACCTGATATTATTTTTGTTCAAGAAACTAAGATGGTGAAATATAAGGTTTAAAAGATTAGAATTTTAAAAAATGGTGGTGTGGTAGGCTCAAGCTCTAAAGGGGCTTCAGGAGGGGTTACTTTTTTTTGGAATTAGAATCATGTTAGTCGGGTTGTGATTATGGATAATCTGAATTTCTTAAGCATTAAATTTATTCATGTCAAGTCAGACTTTGAATGGGTTGCTACTACTATCTATGCCCCCAACTCTAAAGCTGGAAGGACCGAGTTTTGGAAAAGGGTTGATAACCAAAGAATGTTTTTTTAGGATCTTCCCTGGTTCGTTATAGGTGATTTCAACTATCCTTTGAAATAAAATGAGAAGTTTGGTGGAGTGGATAGTTAGAGTCAACTTGATGGTAGAGTCAAGCTAATGGAATTTGTCAATAAACAAGCTCTCTTTGACTTGGAGCTTCAGGGGGTCAATTATACCTGGTTGAATAGAAGAATTGGTCAGCACCTCATCCAAGTTTGGTTGGACTGAGCTTTGATTTCTGGTTACTAGTTCAAAAGATTTGGTTGTTCTTTGTCTTTTCTTACAAAGATCATCTCTGATCACTTCCCTATATATTTTAGTATTGATATGATTGTTGCTAAGGGAAACCCGCCTTTTAGATTTGAGAAAATGTGGATTGATCACTTGGATATAGAACGAAAGATCAAAGGCTGGTGGGATGTTAATATTTATGGAACTAGGATGTTTAGGGTGGTCAAAAAGCTCAAAAATTTAAAACAGAATGTTAAATCTTGGAGAAAATATTCTTTTGGTGATATCTTCAAATCCAAGCTTATGCTAAAAAGGGACCTTGATATTATTCATGAAACTATTCAACATTCTGGTCTATCCCAAGATCTTAGGGATAAGGGGGAGAGTATCCTTGCCAAGACTCATAATATTATCTCTAAGGAGGAAGAGTACTACAGACAGAGATCTAGATCAATTTGGCTTAAAGCTGGAGACAAGAATGCCAGATTCTTCCATATGTCTGCCTCTAAACATAAAGCTTCTAACATGATTTCCATACTTAAAGTGGTGGTAGGAGAGGTAAGTAACAATAAGGACATTTCTTTTGCTATGATAGACTTCTTCTCCTCTCTTTTATATAAATATTTGAATCTTCACTTGGAGAATCAAGATGTTCTTGAATCCATTCCTTCCATTCTTGATGAAGCTACCAACAAAGTTCTTACTACTATCCCTTCCTTGGAAGAAGTCAAGACTATTGTTTTTTCTTTTGAAGGTGATAAATCCCCGAGCCCAGATGGGTTCCCTATGTTTTTTTTTCATAAATTTTGGCATATTATTGGTAAGGAAATTTGTAACGCGGTTAAAGAATTCTTTGGCTCTAGCTCTTTGTTGAAATAAATTAATGCTACTTTTATTATTCTGATACCAAAGAAGCCTGGTGCTGATTCAGTGGATTCTTTTAGAGCGATTAGTCTGTGTAATTCTATGTACAAGATTCTATCCAAGGTTGTTACACTTAGACTGTTGGCTATTCTTCCAAAGATCATCTCTCCTCAACAAAGAAGGTTTATTCCTAGCAGGAAGATCCTTGATTCTATTTTGAAGGTTCATGAGGTTATTCATTCCACTCATGTCTCTCTCAACTCTAGTTTTCTATTGAAACTTAATCTCTCTAAGGCTTATGATTGGATGGACTTGGATTTGATGATGAAGGTGCTCAGATCTTTTGGCTTCTGTGACAAACTTGTCAAGTTGATTTTCTAGCTCATCAATACCTCTATAGCTACTATCATGGTAAATGGATCCCCTTCCAAATTTTTGAAACCTTCCAGGTGGCTTCGGCAATGAGATCCCTTGTCTCCTATCCTTTTTTCTATCATGGTTGAATGTATTGGACATTACCTCTAGAATTTAGTCTTTATTGGTTCTATTAAGGGAATCTCTCCTTCTTCTGCTTCTAGGTCGTGTTCTCATGAACAATTCATGGATGACACTACCATCATGGGGTATTCATCCATCTAGGAGGCTAGGGTTATTAAATAGGCTCTTTCCATTTACTCCTTAGGTACTGGTCAAATTTTCAACTAGGATAAGAGCTCTTTTTTCTTTATAAAAATGCTTGTGGATAGACAAAACAGAATAACAAGAATCATTGGATGTAGAATTGATACCTTACTAGCTACCTATCTAGGCCTTCCTTTAGATCTCAAACCTCCTGATTCTTTTTCGACTGGAATTGTGGAAAGATTCAATAGGAAGCTTTCTAGTTGGAAAGGAGCATTGCTTAGTCAAGAAGGTAAACTCCAACTTTTCAAGACCTCTTTGCAGAGTCTCCCCATTTATGCTCTTAGCCTTTTTAAGATCCCTGGAAAACATGCATACATTATTGAAAGAATTCAGAGAAATTTTTTGTGGACTGGAGTTGAAGAAAGAAAGAGACTGGCTCTGGTTACATGGGATAAGGTTTTCATTCCTAAGAAGTGGGGGGGGGGCATGAGTATTCACTCCCTAAGAGTGACCAATCAGGTGCTCCTAGCTAAATAAATCTAGAGGATTTTTGGGGAGAAGAAGGAATGGAATGAGATTATCCACAATAAATATATCTATTCCTTTCCCCACATCTCTGATTTTATGAAGACAGAATTAAAAGTCCAAGGCTCCTCCATTTGGAATTGCATCCAACAAGCTAAGGAGATGACCTTTAAAGGGGCTAAATGGTATTTAGGAAATGGCTGAAGAATTAAGTTATGGGATGACTGCTAGCTCAAAGATTTTCCTCTAAGCTCTATTAATGCTTTTCAAACTTTTATTAATTTATGTATTCAGAGATTTGTTTCAAGGGTTAAGGACTACTGGAGGAATAGATCATGTATTGATCTTTCTTTAGTTGATGAGGCCCTTAAGCCTTTTCTGTTGGATTTGAAGATTTGGAAGGTGAATTCATCTAGGGATGATGAACTGATTTGGGGAATCCTTCCTTCAGGTGTCTTGACTGTGGCCTCGGCCTCTATGCTTTTATTGAAGTAGTCGGATCCTCTTCCCTTTTGGGCCCAAGTTTGGGATAAAAGATTAATTCCTAATATTAACATTTTCTTTTGGCTGGTTTTGCAGAATAGGATTCTTGCCATTGACAACCTCCAAAAATGTGGTATGATGTTGACAAATAGATGCATTCTTTGTAAGAAGGTGGAAGAATCGATCTTCCATCTGGCCATTAACTGCAGCTATTCTTGGGAAGTTTAGTGTCTTACCTTATAGTGTTGGCAGATTAATTGGTTTTTTACTTACATGGAGAATTTCAACACCCAATGGAGAAAAGCGGAGGTCCCCATAGATAAGAAGTTGTGGAATCTTATTGCACCTCATGTTATATGAAGATTGTGGAGAGAACACAATGACAAAGTTTTTAGAAAACTGAGCTCCCGCCGATGGTGATTGTTGAAAAGATTAAGAGAAGTATCAAGGAGAACTACAACTTGTCGACTGGTTTGAAGCTAGACTTCACTGCTAGTGATTATAGTGCTAGTTCCAAAAATAAAACTCCTACCCAATGGGAGAATGCCATTTGGCTTTTCCCCCCTTTGGAATCGATCAAAATCAATTTCAACAATGGTGCGAAGGATAACCCGGGTCTGACAGGTTGTGGTGGGCTCATAAGAGATGACATGGTGAATTGTCTTCCTGTTGTGGTGCTTCCCATTGGGGTGAAAACCAATCATGTTGTGGAGGCCATGGACCTTCACCAAACCCTTAAAATTATTTAAAAAGATATGGCTCTGAACGTGTGGATCAAAGGTGATTCAATGAATATCTTAAATTGCATCAATAATATCACTAAACCATCATGGTCCATTAAGGTGATTATTGAGGAGGCCTAAAGGATTATTAATTCCTTTAAGAAAGTCATCATTTCCCATGCTTACTGAGAAGAAAATGGTACTGTTGATGAGGTGGCCAAATTTGCGGTTAGGGAAAAGGATATTGGGATCTGGCATGAAGGTATCAATCTCACCGTTGATATGAAAGACAAGTTGGCTTTTGATAGGATTCATCGAAAAGGGGTCAATTGGGAGTATCTCAAGAAATTATGATGATAAGACACCTTTTTGCTAAATAGGTTAATATGATTATGGAAAGCATTTCCTTTCCTAAGATTATTGAGTGTAGACACGAGTTTATTTGTGTGTATTTTAAAGTTTCCCTTTTCATCTACATTTGGTTGTTCTTTGCTACTGTTGTTTCTATTTCTCTTGTCGATATCATGGATGGCAGGCTTAATCAAAGGGAGCCAAAGGACTGTATGAAATGGAAAAACATTTCAGAGATCTAGGAAAAACTCATGGGTAAAAGTACAAAGCTGTGTCACACTTTTATAAAGGAAAAGGTCAACAACACACAAAATTTTTAACTTTAATGACATAAAAATGGCATTTATGTTTAAAATTTGGAGATGATGTAAACTAATGAAATGTGTAAAAGTGGATGAAGTTTATGGCTATAATTTTTTTAATTTTTTTTGAACAAGAATTCACATAGTTTTTAAATTTTTTAAGTCCATTTTTTACTTGCTGAAAAATGCTGAAAAATGAGGGTCTTGTCCGCACCAAAAAAGTATATGTAAATAATCTCTTTTTCCTTTGATTTCAAAATATGTCATAGATAAAATGTATAGCTAGTGCAGAAAAGAAGAAAAATTTGTTTTCAATGTATATTTTCTCTTTTATAACTACTCAAAGTCGAACATAACTGAAATCGACAGTTTTCATCTCGCGTCAAATTTCTCCTATCAAATCTACACCATTCAGAAAATAAATTACACACTCTTGAAGATAACTCTCTCCTCTAGTGTTAAATATAAATTTTCAATTTTTTTGATAAGCTTTACTATTTTTTTCTATTTTTGAAGCATCTTGTTCTCGAATGTTAAAATACCTACTTGTAGTATTTTGAAATTATAATATATTAGATCTAATTAAAATACTTTAGAAATTATATGATGATAATCTTGACTCTATGCTTCAAAAAAGGGTATTTTTATATTTGTAAAAAAATATCATTAAAAAGAGTAAGAGTTATTGAAACGTCGCTTTTCTGAAATATTTTTATTTCTTTAGTAATTGTTATAAAACATGCAGTTAATAGATATTTCCAATTGGAAAAGGTGAAGAACTTATCTAACTTAGCTAGAATGAATCTAGCTAGACCATATGTTTGACAAAAAATAATTTTAGTTAGAAATACTCAAATTCAGTTGTGCTGATAAGTTGTCCTGAAACGTGACACAGGTTTGTGCTTTTACCCTCATAAAGGGTGGCCTTACTATGTATATGGAGCATTTGCATGGGTTTAAAGATGGAGCAACGAAGATGTTTGCTGAGTCATGGAAAGATGGGGCAGTGACCATTGATGGTCTTACTATGAACATTAATGAAGCACTAATTGATAAGGTGTTTCAGCTGAGCCTAAAGGGTATTAAATTTTATAGAGATAAGAGAGTTTCGCAAAAGGCCATCTAGAGATTCCCCAAAAGAAAAGTTGAGCCATAGAGTTTGGTGAAAGATTCCAGCAGCTGCTATGACGTTGATGCCTTCAAGGAAATCTAGGCAATGGTCATGATGGTGATCATGGAATACATTACCTTGGATGGAAAGTATAAATGAGCCCACTCATACCATTTTGTGTTTCTTTGTCACTTTCGTCACAAGATTAGGGTGTCCTTGCCTTTTTTTCTCCTCCAGTCCCTCTGCCTTAGCATTACTGATCATAGCAGGAAAGAGAAGAAACCCATTCTACATGAGGGTATTAGTCTCCTCATTATGGATCATATCAAGCAGAAAGCCATTTCTAGTCCTATCATTTCCTCGCCCAAAACCTCTGGCTCAGCTAAGAAATGTACGAGGGAGATGGTTGGAAAAGAGTTGATTTCTTTTGGTAAACAATTAAAATATGATAAGGATGTTGGTATGGACACAGACTCTACTGCTGATAGTACTAAGGGTTATACTGGCATGACTAATTCAACTGAGGATGATAGTGAAGCTTTGCTGTCAGTTTCGAATACTATCTCTGGGGATAATAAGAACAAGGAGGAGGAGGTTGTTGGAAATATGGAGGCGGGGAACATCCCTATGGTTAAGGATAACAATGAGGATGACAATAAAGAGGAGGATGTGGGAGGCTAGTCAGTCCCCATTTTGGTGGATTATGATAGTTCAGAGGATCATGATGTGCCCATCTCCCCCAAGGTGGAAGTTATCATGGATGTCCATTCAAATATGTAGAAGGATTCCCCTATTGTGGAGAAGGACTCCCCTATTGTGGAGAAAGATAATGTCACTTCCAGCTCTCGGAACATCCCCTTTGTCAAAACTATTGATATGCAAGAACAGAATGTGTAACTACTCAAAGAAGATATGGATGACAAAATTGACCCTCCTTTTAGGGTTCTCCACACTATGAAGGTGGCATCTATGTACTCATTTTGTTTGTTGAAATGGGTTTTTCAAGAAATTAAAAATCAAAATTTAAAATTTTGATCTATCTCTACTAAGGTTAACTTCCTGTAGGAGATTTTGGAGACTGGTTCAATGACTTTGCATGGAAACAAGGACAGTGATAGGGATAAGAAGGTGCAGGATATGCAAGTTAGAGTTGATAATCTAGAGAATGCCATAAAGAAGCATATGCAGGATAACAACAGGTTCATGGGCTCGGCCATGGAATGTTTTATATCTATCAAAGTGGAGCTGGATGTCAGCTCGATCCCCAGCAAGAAACCATAGGAGGATAATGAGGATGTGGGTGATGAGGGTCCTAGTAAATGCACTTGGTTGGCTAAAAGAAAAAAGATCCAAGATAGGATCCTTGAGCTTTCAGACTTCAAGAACTGCCATTAAGAGGATCTCAGAGGTGAAGAAGGAAGCAGATGAAACTCATAAGGATTTTTCTTAGTTTTTCTTGGGTCCAGGTGCTATTCTATTTCTAGATTTCCTTCATTGCTAGTGGTTTTTCTAGTGTCTGGTTTTTTTGTCTTTTATTGTTGGCTTTGGTTTTGGTGGACTGGTTCCCAGTCCTGCTTCTTTTCAGCATGTTTAATGATGTAATCTTTTGATCTCAACTTATACGGGGTTTCGGGTCCCCTTTAAAACTTAGTTTTTCCTGCAATAAAAAACAACATAAGAAAAAACTAAAATAAACCCTCTCTATATTCACATTTGGCTTCTACACATTCTAAAGAACCCACCAATCACAAATTTCATTTAGTGGTATACGGTAGGATGAAAGTAAAAATATTATTTTTGAGAGTGGTTTCCATGATCAATAATCATTCTTCTAAGATGTGATGTTTAAATTTAAGTAGAAACAAAGAAGAAAAAACACACAATAAACACAATATTTATAGTGATTCAACAATTGCCTACATCTGAATACCACAATATCATCGAGCGGGAGGAAACATTATGGAAGTAGAGATCAAGGTCCATTTGGATTAGGGAAGGAGACCAAAATACTCGCTTCTTTCACCTTTCCACAATGAGACACAGAGCCGCTAACAGGATAAGCAACATCAAGAAGGGAGATCAAGCCCTGAAGGAGGATAAGGACATTGCGGAGGAAGCTATTGCTTACTTTTCCTCTCCTTTCTAAAGACCAGGAGCTATCAAAGAAAGATCAGGTTAAAATTCTCAAAAACATTTCAAAAATTATTACAGAAAGCCAAAACAAATCCTTATGTTCCATTCCGAACATGATTGAAGTCAAGAGAGCCCTGGACTCCCTTCCTGGAGACAAAGCCCTTGGTCCTAATGGCTTCCCTATGTTCTTTTTTCATCTATTATGGGATGTGGTGAAAGAAGATGTGGTTAAAGTGGTGCAGGAATTCTTTGGTTCTAAAAAGATCCTCAAAGAGCTCAATGCTACTTTTCTAGTGTTGATTCCTAAGTTTACATGAGTGGATTATTTCCAGCACTTCAGACCCATCAGTCTCTGAAACTCTTTGTTAAAGAGCATTTCAAAGGTCATAACTTCTAGGATTCTCAAAGTCCTCCCCTCCTTGATCTCGCAGTAGTAAATGGGTTTCGTGCCAAGAAGATAGATTTTGGATTCCATTATGATGGTGCATGAAGTTATTCACTCCTTAGAAGCTGGGAAAAGGGAAGGATTTCTTCACAAGCTTGATCTCTCCAAGGCTTACAATTGGGTAGACTAGTAGTTTCTTCTCAGTGTTCTTGAAGCTTTTGGATTCAACTCCCATACTTGCAAGATTCTCTGGAGCAAATTATCTCTAGCCCTTCTCTAGTGATAATGATTAATGGTTCCCCATCCTTTTATATGGGCCTACCTTTAGGCGTCAAACCTCTAGAAGCCTTTTGGAATAAACTAATAGACAGATTCAATAGGAATCTTTCTAGTTAGAAAGGGGTCTCCCTCACTTAGCCAGGAAAGATTCAGCTAGTCAAATCTACTTTACAAAACCTCCCAACCTACGCTCTCAGCCTCTTCTCCATTCCCACTAAAGTTGTGAAGGTTATGGAAAGAATACATAGAAGATTCCTTTGGTCTCGCATACAGGAACATAAGCATATCCCTCTTATTTCCTAGGAGAAAGTTTCTCCCCCTAAAAAAGTTGGTGGTCTTGGAATAAGGAATTTAAGACTATTCAACAAAGGTCTTCAAGAAAAAGAAATATGGAGAATCTTCAATAGCAAAGGTGAGTGGTGGGACACCATTGAAGAAAAATACCTAATGTACAACTCAATAAATTGCTTTTTTAAAGAGACAGATTCCCTGAAAGGATCTATTATATGGAATGGTCTCCTTAGTGTTGAGGAGTTGGCTAAATCCAAAGATAAATGGAAGATAAAAAATGGACAATGTGTCCACTTTTGGAATGACGTATGGCTCCAGATGGGCTATTTTAGAGATTTTGAGACCTTCTATTCCTAGAGACACGTCTGCACCCAAATTTATGGGCCCCAAGTTAGAAACTATAAAAGGGATGGCAATTGGGTGGATCTCTCCCATATCTCTTAGGATCTGATTCCTTTGATAAAATCCCTCAATGCGGTCTCTCTGTTCTGCTTAGGATGAGATCGTTTGGGAAGATTCTCTAGATGGTACCTACACTATGGCCTCTACCTATTCCTTACATATACCTCAAATCCAAGAAGCTAGTTCACAGTGGGCTAAAGCCTAGATTTCAGGCCTTACACCCAAAATCAATGTTTTCTTCTGGCTCCTACTCCAGAACCGTATCCTCACAATCGACATTCTCACCAAGTGTAGATTCTAGATCCCCAACAGGTGTGTTCTCTATAGATGTGAAGAAGAAATGGGTGATCACTTATTAATTCACTACTCTTTTGTAAGTAAAATATGGAAATGTGTTTTCTTGGTCCTGGACTTATCCTGGTGTTTTCCCCTATCTTTCCATGATCTCTTTTCTCAATGGGTTTTCAAAATGTGTAACCTAGACTTCCAATTATATTGCACCTGGATCCTTCCTCGCCTCTGTTGGGGAGTTTAAAATGAGCACAACAATCTAATTTTCCATGATTTCTCCTCTCCCCCTAAAATAATCTTTGAAAAAATCCAACATGTTGTTAAGGGAAACTATTTCTATTGTGGAAGAACTAACCATCTTGCAGGTAAGGCTCAGGAAGCAACCCAAAAGAAAAAAATAGAACTGTATTTAGAGATGTCCTCCGACTGGTTGGGTGAAAGCCAACTTCGATGGAGCTACCAAAGGGAATCCTGGCCAATCTGGTAGTGGAGGGATAATCAGAAATAGCTTTTCTTTTGGCCTTATGAATTTTATTTTACCTCTAGGCTCTCAATCCAACCACTTTTCTAAATCTTGTGTAGCTCTCCAAGTCACCAAACTTGCCCAGGAAATTGGGGTCAAGAAGCTCTAGCTCGAAGGAGACTCAATAAACATCATCAACTACTTAAACCTCGTTCACTATCCATCTTGGACAATATCCAATATGGTCGAAGAAACCCACACTATTCTTAATTCTTTTGAAAAGGTGTACATATCTCATGTGTATAGGGAAGGAAATAGTGTTACTAATTGGTTTGTGAACCTGGCTATCATGAAGGATGCTAAGATGATATGCCAACAAGGTGAAGATATCCCAAGTGAAGTGAAGGATCTCCTTGAAAAGGAAAGACTCCAAAGTACCGAGGGAATCATAAAAATTTGATCAGTTCAGTTTTTTTGTGGTTTCATTGTCTTAGGCCAGCTTGTGGCCTATTTCATGGTTGTCTTTCTTAAACTGCTCTATATACTTTTGATCGCCTCTCTTTTTTAGTTGTGGGTTTCAAGAACCCTATAAAACCTTCTTTACTTAATCAAAAAAAATTTCCTACATCCACTCTCAAGTAGCGAATTCTAATTTTAATCCAATCTACAATACACATAATACATAGACTACACCCAATAATTTATACAAATATCTTCAAATACAAAGAGATGGGGGAAAACAAATGGTCATGTGGTTTTTGGGTTTCATATCCCAACAATCCCTAGACTATGAAGTCCAACCTACACAATGATGCACTTTGGGAACCCCTACTTCCTATTTTGAATCTTAGAGAAAAACTAAGACTTGAGAAGATCTCAAAATTACTAGATTTTTTTCTAGCACAATTCAAATGAGTCTTCTCCAAGTTAGATAAAAATAAAAAAATATCTTCTCCTCCTACTTTACCAAACACTAATTGACTATGACCAAGAACACAACTTTTTGCAGACCTACAAAAGGCATTTCTTCTTCATCCACATCCATGTAATACACTCCTACATGTAGAAAACCCTTAAATAGATCCTCAACACACTCAATTCCTTATATGTTCCCCTTCATTATCTTGTATTGTGTTTTTTATTGCAGGAAAAAATAGGTTTTGAGGGGACCCGAAACCCCTTACAAGTCAACCATGAAAGATTATATCATTAAGTTATTTGAAAAGAAAGAGGATTGGAAACTAGTCCGCCAGACCGAGAACCAGCATGACAAGACAAAAAACTAGAAAATAGAGACTCCACCCAGCAATCGATAAGCCCTAAAAACTAGGAAAGCACAATTATAGAGGAACTAGAGAGACTAAGAAAACTCTGGGCAACTTCCCTCGGCTTCTTTCTTTGCCTCTAAAATCCTTATGATGGCCGCATTAAAATTAGAAAGCTCCAGGATCCTATCCTGGATTTTCTTCCATTTGGAAAATCGAGTACAAGTGCCTAGACTAGCATCTTCAACATCCTCATCCTCATCGAGATTCTTGGTAGGAGATCCAGCATGCAGCTCCGCCTTGATTGTATTGAAACACTCCATCACTGACCCCATGAACAGGTTATTTTCTAGCATCTGCTTCTTCATAGTGTTCTCCAGGTTATCAATTTTGACATCCATTTCCTACATATTGTTCTCACCCTCGTTGACCTTGTTGGCATCCCTCCCCTCCAAACTAGAAACCAAATTCCCCTCCAGAATATCAACCTTGGCAGAAAGAGAGCGAAGTTTCAAGTTGAGGTTTTTGATTTTGTGGAAGACCCATTTCCTCAAGCAGAAGGAGTACATAAACATTGCCTTAGCAGTCTAGAGGACATCAAAAGGGGGGTCTATCTTATCATCTATGTCCTCTCTCAAAAGTTGAACAGTCTACTCTTGCATGTCCACCATTTTGATAAAGCGGATATTTCACGAGGAAGAGGGAAGATTTCCCTTCTCAACAAGAATAGGGGAATTTTTATCCTCTAACTTTTCATATTACACCTCCATAATTACTTCCAATTGAGGGAAATAGGAACATCATATTCCTCAGAGCTATCATAATTAACTACAATAGGAACCGTCTGGCCTCTCATGTCCTCATTTATGTTCACATCCTCATTCTTGACACTTGTAACTGGTTCATTCCCAATATCCATGGCTTTGATAAAAACCTCATCCTTGTTCTCATTATCACCAAAAACACTGGCCCAAGCCGACAACGAGTCTTTACTTTCCTCATCAGACAAATTGACCATGGCTGCATAGCCCTCAACACATTCACCAGCAGAATTAGTATCCATGCCATCCTTTTTTTCAAATTTCACCTTTTTAGCTGCAAACTTCTCCCCTTTGCATTCCCCTTCCCTAATACATTTTTCTAAAGACTTGGCAAAGCTAGAGGCTCTAGGTGAGAAGATAATAGAGCTAATAATGGCCATTTTCTTAATATGCTCTAAAATTAGGAGAATGAGGCCCTCATGCAGGATGGGCTTGTTCCCTTTCTTCCTATGGTCAATTATACTGAGACAAAGGGACTACAGAAGAAAAAATGACAAACATTTTAATGCCTCTCCTACTATGAGAGATAGAGAGAGTTCATTGAATAATAGATTCACCTTGTTCATCATCTGATTCGGAGTTTGATTCACACTCAGAGAATCCCATATTTTTCTCTTCGTCTGATTACCCATGACCCTTGCAATTTTTGTAATGTTTAAGACATAGTATCCATTTTCCAGGATGTTCTCTTCATGTTTACCTATCACTAAAGGATCTAGTTCATCTTACAAAAGACCAACATTTTCCATGAGCAACGAATCAAGTTCAAGTAAGCCATATTGCCAAACTTCTTGATGTACATTATCAAGGTATTTTTTTTTTAATTTGGACAATTGATTCAGGCTGCAAACCTTGTCGAAAGGGCTACAACTAATTGGATCCCATATTGTTTGTAAGGCATACAACAACCTACATATATTCCTTTACTAAATCACATATTTTCTTATCCTCTACTTCTTTCTTCTTTACCTCTTTATCAAGAATAGAACATGCTAGAATTCCAAACATTTCACCCTTAGCCTTCCTCTTTTTCTCCTCTTCTACACTAGATGAGATGGTCACAACATTATCAGATGAAATTCCACCAAATTATGAAACTCCCACCTTTTGCATCTCATCCTTGAACATTTGCAATGAAACCCCAAAGTGTTGTACTCTCTTTTTCTTCTTTCCCAAATTAGAACCAAGCTCCACAAGCGGGTCAACCAAGGCTAAATCTTTAACTATAGAAGGAAATTTAAGATGTTCTTCCTGTTCTCTAGGCTGGGCCACATTATCTTGTAGTTTAATAGGTTAGGCTTCCTAACCCTCTTCTTGGTCGATACACAGGAATTTCCTTTCGGCCTCTACAAATACTGTGTGCCTTGTCTCCTATTTGCAAATTACATCCCCCTCAACTTGAGAGGAAAACTCTATAGAAGATTCAAATTGGGTCTCTAATGACATATTCTCTTAACCTTCTTCATTCTTAGAAGTAAAATTCATCTATGTCTTTTGTATGGGGATAATAAGCCTAAAACTCGTCTCATGAGGCTATCTATTATTGTCAATATATGTCATAGTAGCATCAATATTGGGGAAAGAAATAAACTAAATATCCTCCTCTTGTTTAGATTCTCCTCATTTTTCTAGCCATCCCACCAACATACATGATATTTCTTCTCAACTTTCATATACACAATATCACTTTCTAAATTGCCAAGAAATTTTTCGATGACAGAATCAACTTCATCTTCTTCCATCTCCGCTCAACCTCACCAAGATCCAATACCAATTGTAAATTTAAAATAGAAGACAAAACACAATAAACACAATATTTATATTGGTTCAACAATTGCTGACATCCACTCTCAAGAAGTGAATTCTTATATTAATCCAATTTTGATTCTAGCAAGTGTGTTTTTTTGACATGTCATCACAAAGACAAGAACTATTTGAAGGAGATGCTTGTAACGCTTTTTATTCATGAATGAATTCTTTGCCAACCATGCAACCTTGAATTTTTTCATAAAATGTTTTTTATGTTACAGAGGTTTTAGATGCTATTATCAATCACCTCTAAACAAAATTACAATCATAATGGTATAACTTAGGCCAACATTAAAACTTACTAAAAACATAAAATACTTCTTAAATTATTCTAAGACCAAGTAGAAATTACTAAAGCATTCGTACAATATTGTTATATTGCAAGCCAATTAAACATGGATGTTTCTTTTCTCTTAACAAGTTTTTTTACGTTGTACTTTATTATACTTACAAAATCCAAGCTATTGTTTGTTTGAAGTGGCAATCTATTTTCTAAGTGTGAAAACTACAATCTGATTTTCTGCTGCCTTTAAACAACATACACTAAGAAACAAATTAAGTCTAAAAAGAACAAGTCAACTTTGACTATTTAACAGTTTTAGCCTAGAAATCAGCCCTGTATTTTTAAACAGTTTGCCAATTTTCTAGGTCGGTTAATCAGAAAATAAAACCAAGTTTGCCAAGTTTGCCAATTTTCTAGGTCGGTTAATCAGAAAATAAAACCGTTTCGTTCTCGTTCTCAGAGTGGGTACTTGAAATCGTTTCTGGATCCACAATTGTCTCCTTACGATTTTTCCCACCGCATGCCACTAACACCTCCAACACTCTTTTCATCGAAGGCCGCTGCTTTGGCTCTCGGTTAGTGCAAACCAATCCCAAATGTAAGACGCCCATCATTTGTTCTATGCAATTATCTTCCACCGCGCGCTCGTCCAGTACTGCCGTCTCTGCCCTGTCCATCAAGATTCTGTTGCGTACCCAACCTACGATGTCCACGCCCTCTCCATACTCCACCTCATCCGTAGCTTTCATCCCACTCACCAGCTCTAATAATACAACTCCAAAGCTGTATACATCAGTCTTCTTGTTCAGCTTTAGCCTATTCGCATATTCTACAACCACATATGCAAAAGAAAATTAGAAACAAATGATACAATATTTGCGAGAAAACTAGATTATACAAGAACGAGTGAGTTTTCCTACCTGGGGCGATATATCCGTGCGACCCTACATAACTAGACACCGTATAGTCTTCGCCCAAACTATCAAGCACTCTCGATACGCCAAAATCTGCAATTTTAGCCCTGAAATCTCCGTCCAGCAAGATGTTGCTGGATTTCACATCTCTGTGCAATATTGGAGGGGAGCAATCATGATGCATATAACTGAGCCCTTGAGCGGCGCCAAGAGCGATCTGATAACGGGTCGGCCATGGAAGATCCACTTGTGGTCCTCGATTTCCGTGCAGAATGTCGAACAAGCTGCCGTTGGGCATGAACTCGTATACCAACAGCTTAAAATCAGACTCTTCGCTTGAAATGCAACACAGAAGCTTCAAGATGTTGATGTGTTGGATGAGTCCCAATGTATCAACCTCAACTCGTCCCATTTTATTTCCTTCCTCGTCACGTTTTCTTTTGAATTTTCCTCCCGAGCTGCTGATTTTCTTTACGGCTACAGCTTGCCCGTTCTGCAGAATGACCCTGTAAACTATTCCAGCACCTCCGAATCCAATCACGTTGATCTCCTTCAAATTGCGCAGGATGTACAACTCATCCACTTCTGTCGACTGAAATGGCGTCATCTTCCACGATGGCTCGTCACTTGGTTTCCTGGGATACGAGCGACGGAGATAAATGCAGGCCAAGGTCAGGAATACTATAAGTAAAGGTGGCAACAGAATAATTGCCAAAGTCTGAGGCAGCATCTTATGTGTAGAGGGACACGAACGTAGCATCAGATTCCTTCCTCCGCATAGCATCGGGTTACCCCAGAAAACTCTCCTTGTAAGCGGGATTGTCTAAGGCATCAGGAATGCGTCCAGACAAGTGATTGTTGGATACATTGAAAACATGCAGTATCAATAGCCCCAGCTCGGGAGGAACCCCTCCAGAAAGCAAATTATTAGACAAATCAAAAATATTCATCTCGCTGAAATACGAAGCTGGGACTTCAGGGACTTTGCCTGTAAGTCGATTATGACTCAAATTGAGCTCATTCAGCTTCCTGAGAGACATTATTTCCTTGGGAATTTCATCGGAGAGAAAGTTATGGTCAAGATGGAGAATATTTACCAAACTTAGGCGCCCGAGCTCGTGGGGAATTGGTCCTGATAGCCGGTTGTTGCTTGCTTCAAATACTAGAATATTTGACAATTCTCCAAGTTCTGCAGGGATTCTTCCTTCTAACCGATTGTTGCTTATCTTCAATCGTGTCAGATCTTTCGCTTCGCCAATTGCAGCCGAAATCTTGCCTTGAAACTTATTGTTGTACAAAAACAATCCCTTCAGATTCACACCACCCCATAGCCCCGGAGGAATCTCACCGCTCAGCTGGTTGTTGTCGATGTACACATACTCTAAAGAACTGCAGTTTTCAAAGGACGAAGGCAGAGTACCGGTGAAATTGCTCGCAGAAGTAAAGAATTTATTCATCTCTCCTCCCATGCACAGATTCTTTGGCAGAGGGCCTTCCAATTCGGTCTCCGTCAGATCAACTTCTCTCAGATTGGAGTACGTACCCAAACTCTGGGGTAACCAGCCATTGAACTTGTTGTTGTACAGATCCAGAAAACTCAAGTACCGTAGTTTCCCGAGCTGAGCTGGTATCTTCCCGGTAAGCTGATTGAAACACAGCCGAAGAGCAAACAGATTTGTGAGATTCGCAATTGCATCAGGAATTTCGCCGTGAAGCGGATTGTGACACAGATTCAAATCGGATAAGCTCGTCAGTCGGTCAATGTCGGCTGGAATTCGTCCAGACAAGTTGTTCGCACGGAAATTCAGTAGTCCCAAATTTGAGAGCGCCATGAAACTGTTCGGAATATGGCCACAAAGAAGATTACCTGACAAATCCATTCCCTCCATCAGCGTTAAATTGCCCAAGGAAGTCTGGATATCGCCCCGGAGATTATTTTGCCACAAATCCAATGACTTCAGCTGTGTTAAATTGCCGAGGAATGTCGGGATAACGCCCGAGAGATGATTCCGCGCAATGTCCAGGTCCTCCAACTTCGTTAAATTGCCCAAGAAACTCGGGATTCCGCCAACAAGGCTGCAGTTATATAGCCATAACTGCTGCAGATTTTTTAAATTGCCAAGCTCTCTCGGTATAACACCAGGACGCAGAGGATTACTCCCAATCGTGAAGTTCGTCAGAGACTCCAAGTTGCCTACAAAATTAGGGAATGTCCCACCCAAACTATTTTCATGCAAGAAGAGCTCTTCTATCTGTGGCAGCAACCCGAAGGCTGGAGGAATGGAGCCACTGAAAGCATTATATGACAAATTCAGGACTCTCAACTCACTCAATTCGGAGATATGACTGGGCAGCGTTCCAGCGAACTGGTTGCTCGATAAATCGAGCTTTTGCAAGCGCTTGCAAAGCAGGAGGGAACGTGGGAAGGGACCGCTGAAAGCATTGGCTTGGAGAGTTAAATCAATGAGATTGGGAAGGCTGCATATAGCAGAAGTCAGGTTGCCAGAAATCAACTCACCCGTGAGATCAACAGCCGTCACGGTGTTGAATGCATCACAAGAGATTCCTTTCCAAGCGCATGGATTTGGATGAGACTCATTCCAATTGCTCAGAGCATTACTGGTGTCCCTCCAGTCGCCCTTCCTGATTTTGAGCAAAATTTTGCCATCATGCGAAAGGGAAGAGCAATGGATGAACAAAAGTAACTTGATAATTAGTGAAAACAAGGCGAGACCAGGGCGCAGCATGATTGCTGGGGTATGTCTCGTAAAATTAAATTACGATGAGAAAGAAGCTTGCTGTGTGGAAATCCAGGCGAAGCTCTTTCACATTTAAAGGATTGTCAATAAGGCATTTCATCAAGGAGTGTACAGAACTTCAAGCTATTCATTAGAGTTGATAATGACTTAAACATTGACAGTTTGAATAATGTTTTCTGCATTGTAGAAATTTCAACTCAGTATTAGTTGGATAACTACAACATAAAACTTATCATTAGATAAGCTTTTCGAAGAAATAAGACTCCACAAAAAGTAGAGTTAAAAGAAATTTCTTTAACATTGTGAACATCATTAAAATTAATCTCTTCATTCATTCTGACGTCAGCGATGATGCAATCTTGGTAGAAATCAGAACTTAGAACTTAGAGTTTTTAAACTTTCTCACGGAATATTCGAACCAATTTCGTCGTGCGCGCATGGTAATCCTGATTTCTTTTTTTGATGTTACATAGTATAGAAATATCAGGGAAGACGCCAAAACGTGAATGGGCCCCGTAACGCATTCAGTTGTCTTGACTTAAAAAGTAGTTGAGGTCTTTCCTCCTGTCGGGAGAAAATCTATGTAAATTCATTCAGCCGTCTTGACTTACAAAGTAGTCAAGGTCTTTCCTCCTGTTGGGAGAAAATCTATGTAAGTTCATCCGTGAGGGACAATTAATATCAATTCAGAACCATATCCCATGCCGTGGATTCGGGAATGATGACCCACAATAAAAGTATCATGAGCTTCAAGATCCTAATTAATTTATTTTGAATATTTTTTAAATTAAGCTCTTTATTATTAAGGAGGACAACGTTTTATATTTTATAATTTAATAATATGTTTAGATTGATTTTCAACATATTAGCTGTACTTGTTATTAGGTTAGTGATATTGTAACAATCTATGTATTTTTTGTTTTAACTGAGGATTAAAATTATTTGTGTAAACTAATTATAATTTAGTATATTTTATATTTGGTTATAAATTTCATATTTTCTAGTGTAAATGCAATATTTTAAGTTCAGAACTTGTAATAATTATTTTATAGTCATATGATTGTGTAAATTGATTTGGATCTTATGCAAAAAAATTTAAGAATTTAAAATATGAACATTTGTTTTTGCTTCATTCATATTGCATCATTTTTGCTAGGGTTCACATGCGTACAAAACTAGAAAGAAGCATAATAGTGTGGACAATATATGTTAAATCTAGAGGCACAATTGTAATGAAAATTTAATGCACCAAACTAGACATTCAATCTGCATTCCATTTAAACTTTGTAGGATAATGTCAAGTCTATTTGACAATGTGGATCAAGTTTCTTGTTTCCTACAAAGTTTCACATGTACATGATGCAACACTTCTAAAGCATTAACATGCGATCAAATTTCAATATTTATTTGAATGTTTGAAGCTCCTATAAATGTTTATTTGGGTTTGTCAGTTTTTCTTTCCAATGTTTCATTAGGGTTTTCATTGAGATTTTTAATTTGGTGTAAATTATATATTATAAACTTTTGAAATAAAAAATATATTATATGAACTAATTTTAGTTCACAAGTGTCATTTTTTTCTTTACAACATATTACAATTTTTTTGAGCAAGGCTCTTAGGGCTAAATACAGTTGAAGAAGATAACGTTAGGCTAAATAATAGATAATATCATAGAGAAGAATTAGACTTCCAAGTTTGCAAGAAGATGTCTTAGAAAAGCCATTGTTGGCAAGAAAACAAGCTTGAAACTATGTCCCTATAGGAATGGGTCCAACATCCTTTCCAAACAACATTTCAATCTCATGGACAAGCGTTGGGAAAATGAATTTCTAAATAATATACCGATATTTCACAAAGATTGGTTTGTCCCTGAAGGTAGAAAAAAGGTAAGAAGAAGATATGGGAGGAGATCCCTTACGAGTCATAAACATTGGAGACATCAAAAGAGAAGATCCAGGAGAAGACCCTTTAGAAGTAAACAACATTGGAATCCTCCAAAAAGAAACATGTGGGATCTAAATGCTTAGATTTTTGAGTCGAGAGAACCACAAATGAAAACATATTAGGAAAATAAAGCTATAAATAATGGTTTAGGAGTTAATTTATCAAAATAATCCCTACAATCTCAAATTCAGGGCCTTCTACTACGAGCTCTTATTTGTAAGTTACGAAATCTTTCTCTTGATAAAATATTATTGTTTAAATGGGAAGAAGAAAATTGGGTTGGATTCAATGAATTTTTCTTTATCAATTAAGGTCAAAGATTTTTTGTACCTATGCCTTCTACAAAATAAATGAGAGATTCAGTATTTCGAATAAAATCTTTCTTTTACAATATCTCAAGATTACATATTACTCAAATGCAAATCCCTTCTTTTCAACATCTCCTACATGTAATATTTCTCTTTTCTAGAAAATAATCTTTAGATATATTTCCATAAATAAGGCCGAATTAGAATTTGTGCTTTGTATTCCTAATAGATTCTAAAAATAATAATCAAGTCAATAAATTAATTTCTAAATAAAGATAATAGTTGTTCGAAAATATGTCTAATTCTAACGCCTAATCCTACTAGGATCCTTCTTGAGGAACTTCCTTTTTTGCCCCAAAATATGACATGGAAAATGGAGGTATAACTTTTTATCATCAATCTCTTAGACTTATTAAGGGATAATAAACTAACATCAATGTTCAATTATAGTATGGGGGAAGTATTATTGTGGTATTGTCGATGAAAGCCACGATTTATCATCAAAATGTTCTTTACAAATATCAATGATAAAAAAAGCTTCAAATGTAGGTTAAGGAGTCACAAGTTTGGTATGAGAGTCATTTGGGAATCAAGTGATGCCCTCAAACATTGAGATTTCTTTTAATGGTAAACATGAAATTTTTTTATATGTGAACTTGTTCTCCATTCAAGGACTATACACTAGACTTAAAATATTAAAATTGAATAGAATGGCTTTTTGTTGAGTAAGAGATTCTATTAATTGTAACATATGAAGCTACTATCTCTTATAAACTAGTTCTCATTTCCTTTTAAATAGGAATGAATATTAACCTTAAAAACTCTCAAATCCTAACTTCCTTTTCTGCAGTAGGACTTCAAGGAAATAAATCATCGATATAAGCAATACACAGTGTCATTCATCAACCAAATTTTATAAACCTACATTTCAACTTAGATGGATACATCATGTCACTCGTTAATTAAACTTTTAACTTAGATTAATAGATATGCTTGTCCTATTTCTATTTCCATACCATCATTGATAAGAAAGCAAAAATTTAGTTAATCCCTATCAAGGAGCATCTCTATTAATATCATCCTATCTAACATCTCATCCTAGTCAACATCAATGAAAAATAATTGCGATACCATTTTAAATGGTAGAGGATTGTTGCTTCTAGCATGGTGATCAATGTATACATTTGGTATTTATTATCCAGATTCATGATCCCTCTTTATGGTAAAATTTTGCATGACCATAATTTGAATAGTTGAATGGTTTGGCTTTATGGGCTTTATAACCTTCCTAGATCCTTTTGCGTTTCTATTGCTTGGTTGTTAGATTCATTATCAAGTTTACTTCTTGTGAGGTCCCTATCTTCATTTATTTGTGATGGACTAGTGATCTATTGAGATCAACCCGTATACTATATTGATTGGTGGTTATTTTACAACAACATGCCCATTTTGTTCTAGGAAGGGGTATTTTTTACCTGTCATGGTGTACTTTGCATGAGATTAGTACATATGAACCTGTGTTGTAGTAGAGGACAACTGACATGTTTCGATCGAAGTAGGTTTCATTCGAAACATATTCAGCCAAATAGTGTCTAGCTGAAAACAAGTGGCACCATGGTTTCGTCCAGAACTAGTTTCATCGATCTGTTTTGGCCAAACCAAGTTTCGATAAAAATTGGGAAAACCTATATATTCTCTCCATAGGCTTTAAGAACCTCATTTCATCCGTACCAGTTTTTCCAAGACTGAGGAGCTCTTGAGATTTTTGACTAGACCAGGTAGGTTTTTTTTGTTTTTTTTTAAGTTAAAGTTTTTTAATTACGTATGTATGCATATTAATTAATTTAATAATTATTAGGATAATTCGTACTTATGTTATATTGTTAAAGTTAATTAATATGTTTTATTTAACATAGTTCTCATTAGTTAACCATAGTTGAAATCTAGTTGACTTAGTGAATCGTAGTTAACCTTAGTTAACTTAGTTAAATTTTGTTAATATAGAACTAACTTTTAGCTATCTTATTCAAATTTAGTTAATGTAGTTAACTGTAATTCAAACTTATACAAAATTTATTTTAAACTTAGTTAGTTTCATATTTCAAACATAGCTAACTTCTAATCAAACTTAGATAACCTAATTAACCATACCTAAACAAACATAGTTAACCTAGTTAACTTAGTCAAACTTAGTCAACCTAATCAACCTTGATCTACTTCAAACCTACTTAACTTAGTTAACGTAGTGAAATTTAGTTAACCTAGTTAGTTCCATACTTCAAACCTAATTAATCTATAATAAAAATTTTAATCATGCACATGTTTATGTTTTATTTATGTGAGTTACATAGAAATGTGATTTGTGTACATGTACACACACATGTATGTATATGTAAATTTAAACTTGAATTATAAATTTATCATTCAATTTTTTGTCATGTTTAGATTATTTATCTTTAGTTCATATTTAATTTTAAAATGTTAATGTAAAATGTTTTTGACAGGAAAAGCAACAAAAGGTTGCTGGCTCGCAGAACAAATGGACTAGAAGCACATTAATAGCACATTAATGGCTCTAGTCAGAGATAAGAAAATAGTTTAACTACAAAGTAATCAAGTTTAACCTACCCCTATCAAAAACATAAATCACAATGCTAACCAAAAGGAATAAAATAGAGTACTTAAACCTAAGATTAGCAGTTATCATAACAGTTATAAGCCACGCAAGGCTGTACCAAAAGAAGGCTAAAATAACTTTAACCCCATACACAAAATAGGGGAATCGAGGGCCAATCCCAGTCAAAAAGAAATAACTCATGACCACCATCAACTACCTCTTTCCACCCAGATGCTTAGACATCAGGCTCCTAGCCCATTCCTCCTGAAGGAAAAAAAATAGATCCTTATTATCCTCACCCGCTTTCAAAGTGCCACCCGCTAGCTTTTCTTGTACATTACAAAGAGTCATAGCCAAAGCATGCATGACTTTTAGAGAAAATTTGTTAGTCATCATGCAGTGGTGCTTCAGTTCCTGCATATTCTTTTTGATGTCTACAATATCCTTGTCCATATCTGTAAACCTCATCTTGAGAGTGCCTTTAAGATTGTTTTTGTCAGCTAGAACAATTGGTATTGTAGTCAGGGGTGGGGGCTTTATCCTAGGGATCATGGAGAGGGATCAGGGGCGGGGTAGGGTTACAGGGGATTTCCATGGTTTGTTGGATGTTGGGTGGGGGAGTGGTACCAGTCCTAATGGGACTCATGTGATCATCTGAGGACCCTTTCATGGACTTCATGGTGTGAGTCATTATCAAACCAGGACTACTCTCTAGAGGCCGCTTCCATCATTCTGGTTTTACATGTTATTCCTTCACAATTCTATTTGACCTTCGACAACCCAAGCCACTTAGGTTGATCTCTAGCTTAACTTGGCTCTCCATCATTCTCCATTTTTTGGGCCTTTTTTTGGTCTCAGGAGTACCGCTAGACTCCCTCTGATCCTTATTCTCCTCAAACTTAGAGACATGAGACTCCTCCTGACCCTCCTTCCTCTTTAAAGGGTTTTTAACACATTTTTTGGGGGTTCTTCCCTCTTTAGCACTTGGCACAGAATCTTAAATAACCTGTCTAGACTGGAAGGTGGAATGAGTGGGGTCTTAAGTTTTGGCTAGGGACTCTTCTTGGGTCATCTCTTGGATAATCAAGGCGGGTTGTGGTGGTAGATAGATAGCCTTGTGGAACTGGTAAATGCAGAGAAGGAGGCCCTGATGGAGGATAGGGATTGATCTATCCAGGTTCTCCTTGATATCCAACATATTACTTTCTATAGAATGGAGCAGATAGAAAGATATGGAAATTAAATCCTTATTTCTAATATGATTCAGGAACGGTAAGTGGTAGTAGTAGAACACAGTGAACTTACCTTCAAGCGTAAAATACTTCATGATAATGAGGCAAATCTTTGACCAGAAGTCCGACAACTCTTCTCTTTTGAAACCCCCTTGCTTTTTCACCAGATTCTTGCCCTCTTTGAAAAATTGTTTGAGGCTGGTAGGGTCGAGAGTCTGACTGGTCTTTTTTATTTCCTCCCCTCCATGGAGAGGCCCGTCACCTTCAAAATGACTTCTTCATTTATCTGAAATTGGATGCCACCAACTGAGACACTCCTATTGTTCCAAGAGGAGATGAATTGTTTAGAAATCTGCTCGTCATGCCTGCCTTTCATGCACTTCATAAAACCCCATATGCCTCTTTCCTTGTAGTAGTGGATCACTAGCGCGTCCGAGGTGAAAACCTCATCGATCTTGTCAGGCTCAATACGAAGAGTGTTGCCTCCCATATCAATGCTCTTCCTCTCCTACGCCAGATTATCCTGAGAACCTAAGAGCTAAGCTTCTTGATAGAGCATAAAAACCCCCTTGTTTTTGCATGGCTTTTTTGAGGAAAGATTAAGCTTAAAAAGCTGGCCTTGGGTGAAATATTGGGAGATGGGCTCTGTACTGCCAGATCTATCGGATCTCCAGGTGCCATTAATAGAAATAATGCCAGGGATGCACTTGTTGTCCTTATTAGCCAAGTAAGCCCTCCATTTCAGACAAATCTCTCTACACATTTCAATAGTAATTATGATTCCTTATGGGGTTTTGGGTTCTCCTTTTCATAATCGCAAAAATCGCTAGAGCCCGCCAACAAATAATCGAGGAAGGATTCGTAATGAATATGACAGCTAGGCTCATTTTAAATTGTAATATTCATTTCTCCTCTGATGAGTTGCTGAGTCACCATAGGAAGATCACTGACCACCCTCCAACTATTAAGTTTTCTTTACTTTAGGCCTATAGCATCTACCGAGTCAGCAACTGAATTCCCCTCTCTATATGTGTGTCCAATAGTTGTGCACTGGAAGTTGTTGAGCAGTTCATGGATCTCCAGTAAAATAGGTCTAACCCATCACCCCGCATTAGTCCCACTTTTGACAGCCTCAACCACCACTTTAGAGTCTCCCTTAATTTCTAGCAATCTGATGTTCATTTGGGTTACAAATTTAATCCCCCATAGAAGGGCCATTCCCTCCGCTAGGGTGACAGTGCAGTTAAGGAGTGGCCCAGTATAAGCCAATAGGCATGTGCCATTATGATCTCTTAGAACACCACCCCAACCCTGGCCCAAATTATTTGTAGCCCCATCAAAGTTTAATTTAGTCCATCCTTTTGGAGGGGCGATCCATCTAGTAGCATTTCTAGCTACCCGCTTAGCATTGTCAAACCTGGAAAAACTAGTAAGGAGATTCCAATGGTCTGCAATTCTAACCTCCCAGATAGCAGGAGGAGTAGAGGGAAGCTTCCATTTGGCTGCCCTGGTGTTTTCACACATGGATTTAGTTCCAATATAGAGACAAGTCTCACACTGATTACTAGCCTCCCTGAAGATCTTGTTGTTCCTTTCCTTCCAAATAGTCCAGCAGATATGAGGGGATAGCATACGCCAAAGGAGTTGGAGAAGAGGGTGATTGGAGGGAGATCTACAATTATTAAATCAATGCACATCTCTGCCCAGAGCCCACAAGATGCCTAGCTTGCCGATTACCCCTTGCCAAATGTTGGTGGCATAATCACAGTGGATAAATAGGTGGTTCACCGTTTCCTCCTCCTTCAAACATAAGACACATTTGTTCACCATGGAGAAGCCCCTCTTTATAAGGTTATCCTGGGTTAGGACCTTACCATGCATGAGAGTCCACCGGAAAAAAATGATTTTCAGCATGAGCTGAGGGATCCAAACCTTCTTCTAGTCCCTCGGGTTACTTTCCTCCTTCAAAACCAGATTGTAAGTAGATTTTACAGAGAAGATACCATTCTGGGTGGGGGCCCAAACAATGGAGTCACCAAGTCCCGATATTCTTATATTAGTCAGGGTTTCCATTAGTTCCTTAGCCAATTGTTGAAGGTCTGGTCTATCACTAACCTGATTAGTTATATCGTTCCAGTCCCTGCGAGTGATATAGTTGGAAGCTCTGTTACCAAGGATGGGTCTGATGTAATCCATAAGGGGTCTAAATCTGCAACTTAGACCCTGGTATTTTAGGATCTAGTGGTCATTCCAAAATCTGATCGATCTCCCATTTCCAATCTGCCAAAAAGCTCCTTTAGACAATAGAGTCTTGCAATTACATATGTTCATCCAGAGTTTGGATCCACTTGGGAGGTCACTATCATGGTACCTCCTCTCATAGGGATGTCCTTGGAGGTACTTAATTTCTATTATTCTACACCATTCCACTTTTCCTTCTATGAGTTTCCATGCCACTTTCGTGGTAAGGGCCCTATTCATCAAGCCAATTCTTCTTAGTCCCAGTCCTCCCAATCTTTTCAGGAGGTAGACAGTGTCCCAATTGACAAGAGACATCCTCTTCTTTTCCTCAGACCCTGCCCACGGGAAAGTTCTCTGAATTCTTTCAAGTTTTTCTACCATGTGACTTTTGATCTTAAAAAGGGATAGGAAGTAGACAGGGATCCCTTGGAGAGTGGAGGCCACGAGCTGAAGTTTTCCAGCATTGCTTAGGATCTTCCCCTTCCAACCAACAAGTTTCGTCTAGGTTTTCTCCAGGATGGAATTCCAAAAGTCTTGTGACACCTCCTTAACCGTAAGGGGGAGGCCAAGGTAAGTAGAAGGGAGTGAAGCTGACAGACAACCCAAGATTTAAAGCACTCTATTTTTTATCTCCACTTAGGTATTGAAGAAGAACAACCTGCTCTTTTGATAGTTAATACACTATCTAGAAGCCCAGGCATAATTTTCTAGAATTTGTTTCCACTGTCTAGCCTCAGTCACTAAAGAATACTGGAACGGGAAAGTGTCATCCACAAACTATTCTAACACAACCTGATGAAGGATAGAAGTATGTTTGACACCTTTTATTCTTCCCGTAGAGGAAAGTATACATAGATTCCTACTATGAACATCAGCCACCATAATAAAAAGGTAGGGGGAGAGAGGGTCTCCCTGTCTAAGACCCTTTTCAGGTTTGAAGAATCCACCAGGAGTGCCATTGACAAGCATAGAAAAGCTAACAGTTTGGGTACATTCTTGTATAATCTGAATAACCTTCTCACTAAAGCCCATTTTAGTCAAAATTTTAAGTAGGAATGACCAATTAAGTTTGTCATAAGCTTTAGAGATATCCAGTTTAAAGGCCATACCTGGAACATTGCTCCTATCCATAGAGTGGATGATTTCATGGGTAGCTATGGCCGCATCAAGGATCTATCTTCCCAGAACAAAACCTTTTTGAGTAGTGCTGATAATCTTATCGAGAAGATACTTGATTCTTCCAACCAGAATCTTCGTAAGGATCTTGTAGAAGGTATTACAAAGGCTGATGGGCTTGAAATCCAGCATAGATGTAGGATTGTCCTATTTTGAGACAAGCACAATATAGGTTTTATTGTGTTGTCTGAGGAGGCATCCAGTCCTAAAGAAGTCCTTGGTCACATGGTTAACATCTGTCCCCACAATGTCCCAAAATTCTTGGAAAAAATTCGAGGGGAATCCATCTGGTCTCGGGGCTTTGTAAGCTCCCATAGCGAAGACCACATTCTTGACCTCCTCATCTGAAACACGCTCCGTGAGCTAGTCATTATCCCTATGAGTTATAGCACTTTGGATGTGGTCCAGAAGTTGATTTTTGATGTTGTTCGGGCATATAGGTCCCTCTTTAGGGTATAGCCCCTTAAAGTAGTTAGCCAGAGCCTGAATGATTTTATCCTTCTCCTTGATTTGGTTCCCTCCCCCATCCTTAATAATAGTTATGGTATTTCTTCTTTTATGGTTGCTAGAAGACCTATGGAAGAAGCTTGTGTTCCCGTCCCCTTCAGTAAGCCACTGGATTCTAGATCTCTGCTTCCAGTAGATTTCTTATTTTTTTAGGGTTTCTTGCCACTTGTGTCTAGTCAACTCCTCCTCCACCTGAATCTAGGGCAGGTGGCTTCCAGAAGCCAATTAGGCCTAGAGGGACTCCAAGGTTTCTGTCAGTTCCTTTTTCTCTTTATGGAAGTCACCAAAGTTATGCTTGCTCCAACCTTTAACTTCTCTCTTGATAATTTCTAGCTTTTGAGAAATTATGAACATGGTAGTGCCTTTGATGTTAGTCACCCACCAAAATTTCACTTGATCATTGAAGGTCGGGTGAGAGCACCACATGATTTCAAATCTCAAGGGGGTCAGGCTGACCTTAGGGGCATCATTCTAGCAGAGAAGGAGGGGGTTATGATTAGACATGGTTCTAGGGAGGGAAGACAAGGTAGAGTTCAGATACAGGTCCCACAAAGGAGTGGTAAGGACTAGGTCCAGCCGCACCTAGATGAGATGGGGTCCCTTCCTATTGTTGGTCCAACTAAAGGGGTTCCCTTTCAAAGTGATGTCAAGGCGACCTATGGAAGAAATAAAATATGCCAACTCACTCATGCTATCAGAGTAGTCCATAAGTCCACCACACTTTTCTGAGGGATATAGAGGGGTGTTAAATTCTCTAGCTAGTAAGAAATTTTTAGAACTATCCCATTCCAGTTAGAGGCCAAGGTCCGCCCACAGGGAAACTCTACCACCCTGAGTATTAGGAGCATAAATATTAAAGGTGATCCATTCAAGACCATTCTTCTTGAAGATGACCGCAAGGAAATTCTAGGAAGAACCAGCTAACTGACGAGTTATTCTATTGGGGTTCCAAAGTGTAGCAATTCCTCCGAACACACCCATAGCTTCAAAGTAAAGGAATGTATCACCTGGCCAAAGATTGGGTGCTAAGGTAGAAAAATTACTCGTAGACATCTTAACTTCTTGAAGGAGAAGAACATCAAGCTTATGATAAAAAATATAATGTTTAATAGCATTTTGTTTAAGGGAGTTGTTCAAGCCCCTCACATTCCAAGAAAGGTAAATCATTTCTTATTTTAAAGCTAGATTCTAGGGTTTGTTGATTACCTACTGCAACATCCCTTGTGATCCCTCTTGATCTCCTTGCACAGTCTGAAGGCCTTCCCCTAAGTGTTTCCATTCCCACATCAGCCTTCTTAGGTTTGGTTTTCTTTCTCTGCATTTTCCATTCCCCTTCATCCTCCTCCAAGCCATCGAGAGAGTTGGAAGAGTTTTTCTTCATAAGCTTTGGGGGTCTTTTGCATCCGGCTTTGGGGATTTTAGTTCCAGAGCAACCACAATGGTAGGCTATTCTTCCTCAGTAAGGTTAATCATCCTCCTCTCTAGGGGGGTGACAGGGGGTTCTTTACCGGCTCCACCACCGGCTGGAGAATGAGTTCCTCTATATACAAAGGTTCAGGAGAGCCAAGAACAAGGTTCCCCACAACCATCTCCCGGGGGGCGATCTCACCTTCCTCTAGAGCCATATATTCCTTTGCTAGGTTTTATGCTTCATTAGCCACCAATGGTGGCCTGGTCTCCCCCTTTTCCTCTTCATCTATGGGGGGTGGTCCCTCAGCCATTCCTTTGTCCTTATTCCATTTTACTGTTCTTGACTTGGAAGTCATGCAGTTATCACTAGAGTGGCCTCTGCAATCACATTTCTGGTAGAACAAGGTGGCATTCTCATAAACTAGTGCTTGGGTCTATCTACCCATCTTAGATTTCAAAATGACAAAGTTGGGTAAGGTTTTATTCAAAGTGACATTCACGCAGAACCTAGCAAAAACCAACCTGGATTTAGAATGGGTCACTTGATCCATTGTGATGAATGTGCCAAAGGAGTTACCTATCCATCGTAAGACTTGCTCATCCTAATATTCCAGTGGGAGGCCATGGAGACAGACCTAAACCGGGGCCATTCTTGTCATTTTTGTCACCGGATTGAATCCGGGTTTCCATTTTGCAAGGGGTAGGAAGTGCTTCCCATAGACCCATGAACCTGATAGAACATAAGACAAGTCCTCAAGGGTGGTAAACTTGAAGAGGGAAAGCCCACCCGACATAGTAGAAACCAGGATCGAACCCTTGATCTTTCACTGGTTAGACACCCATTTCCTAACCATATCTATGGTAGGATGAAAGTTAAAGAAATGACCCACCAAGGCCAGCTGGAAGTCCACCATCGTTCTATTCACCACTGAGTCTGGGAATGATAGTTCAGCACCTTCTATGGTCTAAACAAAGTCCACCTGTAGAGCCTTCAGAGATTAATGAGCTTCCCCAACAAGGGCCCCTTTCTAGTTGGGTTTTTGGGGGGGACAAAGGGGTATCGGCAAACGAGGACATTTTTTGAGATTCCCCCATTGACTTAGTCACTGGGGCTGTGATAGAGGAAATCATAGGAATAGCCTAGGGTCCTTTAGAACTAGCAAGGGGTCAGCCAGGGAGGTAGATTCTCCCCCAAAGGAGGTAGGCATGGGACTCTGCAGTTTGAAAATCAAGCGTGAGTGGGAAGTTGAAATGTTAAACAAGTTCACTTTGAATTATTTGAAACATTAGAAATTTATTCGGTCCATATAATTTATGTTACATGTAAATACATCACTAGATACATAGTTCAAATATAGCTAACCATAATTGAAATGTAGTTAACTTAGTCTTAACCATAGTTAACCTAGTTAATTATAGATCTAACTAACCTAGTTAACCTTAATTTTTTAATTTAGTCAAATTTATCAAACTAACCTAGTTAACCTTAGCTTTAGAGATATTATTTAAATTTAGTTAGTTTGTAGTTAACCATGTGTAATTCAAACCTATTGATATCACTTAAATAACCAGGCAGTTAAAGTTCCATATATTTCAAACTTTGTTTTAAAACTTAGTCAAACTTAGATTTAACCTAGTTAACCATACTTTCAACCAAGCATGACTTTAACCTAGTCAACCTAGTTAACCTAACTTCTTGAACTTAGTTTTTAAAAAAGACCTAATGAAATTTATTTAGTTAGCTAGACTAGTTAGTTTCATTCTTCAAACCTAGTTAATATAGAATAACTTTAACCAAAACATGTACATTTATGAACTTTATTTATATATGTTTTCAAAAGTTGTACAAATTTGTGATTTACATGTATATGTACACATGTGTATTTAAATATGCTTGAATTATGTCATGTTTCTAGATTAAATTTGTACATAAATTTTAATTTGAAGTTAATTTGTAAAATGTAACAACTTTACTTTCAATCATTTCAAATATTATATGTTTAATTAAATTCCCATGCATACATATAAAATGAACTATGTATTTAAAAATGTCACTATACATACATGTAGTTTTGGTGCAGTTAACCATACTTCAAACCTAGAACTATCCAGGTTACTTTTAGTTCCTAGTTTTAAAAAACTAGTCATTTACTTAGAACTAACCTAGAGTTAAGTTCCACATGTACTTCAAACCTAGAGTTAACACCCACATAGATATTATTGAATATAATGAACCATATGTATACTTCATATATCATTCATTTTTTTGTCATGTTGAACTTTTAAATTATACATACATGTAATCTTATTGCATTCAACCTATATATAGTTAAATTAAAAATTCTCTAGATGATGATAACATGTGTACATGCCCATTCTTTAAACATTAGATTATTTTTTAATTTATATTGTACATATATTTGTATGCATGTGAAGATATTTATATACCTATCCATGTCTACATAATTTTATGCATATACATTTTCTCTATATATCATATATGGCATCTCATTTTGGGGTAGCATCTGCATCATTAGGAGATGTTATTATTTAGGGGGTGGTAGTGCTCGCTCTACACATAGGTCTACCTCTTCTAGAGAGGAGACAGAAAAAAAAATTTAGATACTATTTCTAGATTGACTTGTTTGATCGAGGTTCTTGATTGTACTATTGATACATCCACCACCCTCCCTAATAGGGATAGGGTGAATAGTATTATAGAAGATTTGGTTCGTATGATTTAGATAGTTGAATCATACAACCCTTATGATAGCATCAGTATTCATATTTTTATAGTTCTCTATCTTCTAGTGTTACTGGCACTGTGAAGTACAGACACATCAATTTTGAGGTCTCCACCGCTATGGTGAAGACTATGTTTCATCATTATACAAACATGGATCAGGTTAGAGGCTACATAGTTATGAGGTATACAGATGACCTTTTTGCACCTTTTCTATATCCTCATTGGATGGCTTCTCATCATAGGTGGCCCCAGAAGGATGGGCTTCCATTATATTTCTACAAACAATCATCTACAAAATTCTATTTGCATCATGAGGTCGATTACATAGATTTTACAGGTTGTGCTGGTCAGGGGAGGTGATGTCTATTAGACACATTTAGGCTAGTTGATGCCCCTTCACCCTCTAATAAGTGGTACTAGGTTGGTTCAAACTTTTATTTATGCAAAAAGGTTTGGAAATGAGAGCTGTAAGACAGAGTGTACCAGATGACACTAGGAGGGATATGTATTCTATTATCATGAGTATCATAACACAGGTTCATGAGATGTCATTTGACCACCTCAGGAGATACATGAACTATGTTCTCATACTACCATTCATACACCTTCATCACCCATCACAAATGATACGTACCAAATAGAAGACATACCATATCTCCTTGAGGTTTTTTCTTTATCAAATCTTGATTCTTTGCATTATATGGGCGCATGTTTATCTAGTAATCTACTTTCTGCATATCAATCTTTATAGATACTCACAAGGATTCCTCTAAGTGGGATCTTAGCACATGTCGACCACATTGTTTTGTGAGATTCTACTAGATCAAGTGCCCAGGGTGTACATAGAGATAAGGATATTCCTACACCATCTACAGCTCCTCAGTAAACTGTAGTTGGTGATGATGCACCTCCCCCTACCCAAGATCCTCTTTCATCATGTCATCTTTTCACTACATTTCTTACAGACGATCAAATTGATCTCTCACAGGTGTCATTACATGATTCAAACTTGAGCAATATCAAGAGAGCATTATATACTTCTATGCTATACATGTTTATTTAAATTTTTATTATTTATAAATTTAAAAATTATTACACATGTGTGTGCATCTAATCGAGTACATGTATTTCTTTTAAAAGTTTGAATTAAATGATTAATTTTTATAAATTTGTAATTTCTCCAGGTTCTTATTGATATTATGCTAGGTTATGGAGATTTACACACACCTGGTGATCCCATGGAGAATGACTCACAGGCAATTTTAGACGTACATTTATATAATAATTCTTAATTTATAAGTATTTAATTTATTTGACATGTATGCATGATGTGTATATATATTTATTTTATTTTGCACAGAGATCTGGAGGACTTAGAGCATCATCAGGGCATGGATTGGGACATGACCCTAGTTGACATTACATGTTATTTTAGACATTTGATATAGACATGTTATATGAACTAGATATTTTATATGACCATTACATATACACATGTTCATGTTATTTTAGACATTTGATAGATATGTTATATTTTAGATCATATTTTATTTGTCCATTACATATATGTACATGTATGTTATTTCATATACATGTTATTTCATAAACACATGCTATTCTATGTACAGTTCATTTTATACGTTCATGTTTGTTATGTTCCTGGTTCTATGTTCATGTTATGAATGCTCATGTCTGAACATTAAGTACACTTATTTTATGTATGTTCATGTCATTTGTATATTTTTAATGCATGTTAGTTAAAATGCAAACCAATGTTTAATTAATTTAAATTTCATGTACATGTAGTTAGAATCAATTGGACATTTAAATTAATGTTTAATTAATTTACAGTTCACGTACATGTTGTTAGAATTAATTAATTTAAATTCTCAAGTTAATGTCTTAAAAGGGGATGTCTTAAGGGGACATAGATAAAATCATGAACATAAAAGCATGTATGTATAATAGAAGACATGTAAAAGTGCATACCTAAAAACATATACAAATTTCATGTAAGAACATACTAAATTAAACCATTAACACATACTTGATGTTCATGTCGTAATGTATATTTTTTTATGGACATATCATTTCAAATGTAATTAATACTTAAAATTAATTTACATTCCATATACATGTACTTAAAATAAATTAATTTATATTTAAATGTCATAAGCCTAAAGCAAATATAAAAACATTTTAAATTCTTACTAATGTCTTAAGGGGACATACATAAAAGCATGAACATAAAAGAATGTACATAATAGAAGATATGTAAAGGTTCATATACATAAGAACATATACAAATTTGATGTACAAGAACATACTAAATTCAACAATCAAAACATACATGTTCATGTTATGAATGTGTATGCACGTTCATTATGAATGTCTTAAGTGGACATACATCAAAGCATGAACATAATTGCACATGTCTTAATGTGTTGTAATCCCAAGACTAGTTAGGAACTATTGAGACTCCTTTCAACACATTACGACACATTATGACACATTAGAACCATAGTGTGTCTTAAGGGGTCCTAAGACCCCTTAAGGCACACTTTATGGTTCTAATGTGTATTTATGTGTTGAAATGGTTCATAAAGGGGTATTAATGGGTCCTAACAGGTCCTAGGACCCCTGACGACCCATTTCGACACATTAGGAGACATTATGACACATTAATACACATTAGAACCATAATGTGTCTTAAGGGGTCCTACGACCCCTTAAGGCACACTTTATGGTTATAATGTGTATTGATGTGTCAAAATGTGTTGTAAGGAGTCTCATTGGGTCCTAACATGTCCTAGGGCCCCTTACGACACATTTTGATACATTATGACATTTTAGAACCATAAAGTGTGCCTTAAGGGGTCATAGGACCCCTTCAGAAATGTTATGCTTCTAATGTGTATTAATGTTTTGAAATGGTTCATACAGGGTCTTAATGGGTCCTAGTAGGTCCTAGGACCCTTACGACCCATTTCGACACATTAGAACCATAATGTTTCTTAAGGAGTCCAACAACCCCTTAAGGCACACTTTATAATTCTAATGTGTTTTAATGTGTCTAAATGTGTCCTAATGTGTTAAAATGTGTCAAAATTGGTCCTAGGATCCCTTACAACACATTTAGACACATTAATATGCATTAGAACCATTAATGTGGTTTAAGTGGTCCTATGATCCCTTACAACATACTTTACAGTTCTAATGTGTATTAATATGTTGAAATGTGTTGTAATGTGTCTAAATGTGTCATAAGGTACCTTATGATGCATTGAGACTCCTTACGACACATTTCAACACATTATGACACATTTTGACACTTTATAACCATAAAGTGTGTCTTAATGGGTCATATAGGACCCCTTAAGACACTTTATGGTTCTAATGGGTATTAATGTGTCAAAAGGGGCCATAAGGGATCTTAAAGGGTCCTAATAGGTCCTATGACCCCTTATGACATATTTTGACACATTTTGACATATTAGAACCATTAATGTGTTGTAAGTGATGCTATGACCCCTTAAGGCACACTTTATGGTTCTAATATGTATTAATGTGTCGTAATGTGTCAAAATGTGTCATAAGGGATCTTAGGACCCATTAAGACCCTTACAACACATTTCGATACATTATGACATATTTTGACACTTTAGAACCATAAAGTGTGTCTTAGGGGGTCTGAGGACCCCTTAAGACACTTTATGGTTCTAATGTATATTAATGTGTCAAAATGGGTAGTAATGTGTCTCAATCAGTTTTAAGGGTCGTAGGACTTGTTAGGACCCACTAAGACCCATTTTGACACATTAATACACATTAGAACCATAAAGTGTCTTAAGATTTCTTATGACCCCTTAAGGCATACTTTATGGTTCTAAAGTTCATTGAAATGTGTCAAAATGGGTCATAGGATCCCTTATGACACATTTAGACACATTTTGACACATTAATACCCATTATAACCATTAATGTCTCTTAAGTGATCCTATGACCCCTTAAGTAACACTTTATGGTTCTAATGTGTATTAATGTGTTGAAATGTGTCCTAATGTGTCTAAATGTGTCGTAAGGGATCTTAGGACCAATTTATACCCCTTACAATAGATTATGACACATTTCAACAATTTGGAACCATAAAGTGTGTCTTAAGGGGTCATAAGACCCCTTAAAACACTCTATGGTTGTAATGATCATTAATGTATCAAAATGGGTAGTAATGTGTCTCAATGGGTCTAAAGGTGTCCTAGGACCCATTAGGAACCATCAAGACCCATTTCGACACATTAATACATATTAGAACCATAAAGTGTCTTAACATGTCCTATGACCCCTTAAGGCACACTTTATGGTTCTAAAGTATTGAAATGTGTCGAAATGGGTCCTACAATCCCTTATGATACATTACGATGCATTTCAACACATTTTAACACATTAATAAACATTAGAACCATTAATACGTCTTAAGTGGTCCTATGACCCCTTAATGCATACTTTATGGTTCTAATGAGTCAAAATGTGTCAAAATAGGTCGTAAGGGGTCTGAATTGGTCCTAACAGGTCCTAGGACCCCTTACAACCCATTTAGACACATTTTGACATATTAATACATGTTAGAACCATTAGTGTGCCTTAAGGGGTCATGTGACCGCTTAAGGAACACTGTATGGTTCTAAAGTGTGGCAATGTGTCGAAATGGGTCATAAGGGTTCCTAGGACCAATTCAAACCCCTTATGATCCATTTTGACACATTAATACAGATTAGAACCATTAATGTGTCATAAGGGGCCCTATGACCCCTTAAGGCACACTTTATGGTTCTAATGTATCAAAATGTGTCGTAAGGGGTCTCCATGGGTTATAATGAGTTTTAAGACTCTTTAAGACCCATTGAGACACATTAATACCCATTAAGACCCCTTAAGACATAGTATTGGTTCTAAAGTGTCGAAATGAGTCATAATGTTTACTAATGTGTTGAAATAGATCGTGAGGGATCCTAGGACCCTTTAAGACCCCTTATGACACATTTTGACATATTATGACACATTTTGACACTTTAGAACCATAAAGTGTGTCTTAAGGGGTCATAGGACACTTTCAAAATGTAAGACTCATTTGAACACATTAATACACATTATAACTATAAAGTGTCTTAAGGGGTCCTTTCACCCCTTAAGGCACACATTATGGTTCTAAAGTGTCAAAATGTGTCGTAAGGACTATTAATGTGTCTTAAGCAGTCCTAGGACCCTAGGACCCGTTATGAATCATTTTGACACTTTAGAAACATAAAGTGGCATGCCTTAATAGGTCATAGGACCAATTAAGACACATTAATGGTTCTAATGTGTATTAATGTGTCAAAATTTATTGTAATATGTCAAAATTAGTCATAAGGGGTCTAGGAATTGTTAGGACCCATTAGGATACATTATGGCCCATTTTGACACATTAATACCCATTAGAACCATAAAGTGTCATTAGGGGTCATATAACCCCTTAAGGCACACTTTATGGTTCCAAAGTGCCAAAATCTGTCGAAATGGGTCATAAGGGGTCCCAATGGGTCCTAACAGGTCCTAGGTCCCCTTATTGGTGCAGGAGCACCTCTATCAGGGCCCTCACCTTTTATATTTTGGTGTGTTCGGTGCATGTAAGTAGCAATAAGAGTCATCATGGACTTTGGCTCATTTTTTTTTGGTTAAATCTAGGCATTGTTTAAGTCCTAGAACTTTCTAGTCTTTCTAGTTTGATTGTGCAGCACACTGATCCAAGGAATGTTTTCAACTTGGAATGCTTGGATTTGAGGTTATAGGTCTTAGGTTGGTGTTTAGGTGATGTGATGAGCACAAGTGTTCTTTAGAAGAGGTCTTTTGAGTGAGTATGAAAAAGCTACTCAAGCAACTACAAAGTTGCACAAAAAGTTGCTAGCAACTTTTCAAAGTTGCTAAGCAAATTTGCCCTCTTGTATGAACTAACCATTCTAAGTGGCTCAAATCCCTAAGACCAATGCTCACACTTGAAAAAAAGACTTTATAAGGCCTGACTAACCTTAATCCCAATGTTGGTTATCAGCTAGATTACGGCTAATGTACGGGAGACCTGACTGTTAAGGAAAAAACCAGTGTGACAGTCATTTCAATGGCTTGAAGAATTGAATCAGAGTGTTGTTGTTAATATCTTATGTTTGTGTGAATATATTGTGCTTATTTTACTTCATTTTTATACACTAGAATAGGTTCTTAAGGTTTTGGTGTGCTGTAATTTGTGTTTTTCATTATTTTAGTGGTCTGCCAGTGTTGGAGAGCCTTGTACATATGGGCCTGTAGCTTTCTTGTCCATTGAGGGAATGCCATGGAATTATGGATATTAATGCTACAGACCTTGTTGCATTTGTACATAAATGCAGGGCCCTTGAAAAGCAAGGCAAGCAGTTGTTTATGGAAGCCCTAGGCGAGCTATGAGCAGCCTGGCTAGGAATGTGCAGCAGAAACCGAGCTCCCCAGGACAATGCAAGAAGTTCCAAGTGGAATACTTTGGAGAAAGTCAAGATTGATGTATGAAGAATCAATCTTGTGAAGGAGGAGGTCTGAAAGTTCATGGAGTTGTATTGGTGAAGCTAGGAGTAGGGAAAAGCCTTGAAACCCTTAAAACCTTCACAAATAGGGAATAGTACTGTACAGTCAAATGGGAAACTAAGACCTCAAAAATCTTTGAGAATGAGGCAAATGTAGAAGAATTCCTTAAGGACAGGAATTTTAGTTTTGTATAGGGAAGGAGTAACAGGTCCTACAAATCCGGAAGGAGGCCTAATTGGCACTTCCTTGTAGCCCTAGTTTACAAAGGAACCCCTAAATCGGGTGGTTCCAAAACCTTGATAATGCTTTGAGAAGGTGTTATTAGCCACAAAAAGACCTTGGAACTCCTCACTTACATTGTTGGAGCTTAGGAAGAAGCTAGAAGCAAAAAAGATTCTTATAGCCTATGTGAGGGTATAGTTGCTAGAATGCAAAGCAAGGAGGTGGATGTTTGGAATTGTTGAACTTGGTGGGAAGGCTAGGTAGGTCAAGGGAAGTCCTTTGAAGGAAAAAGGAGCCTATAGACCTTCATTTGGTGTTTGAGGAACATTGTTGTCCTAGTTGAGGATCAGGTGCATAGACAAGCCAGTCTACCCTAGTCTCCTCACTAGATTGGTATCAGAGCCTCTTAAGGCTTGGGAAGCAGGTGGATGTTTCAACCACCAGAAGAATCAAGTGGATCATCTCAAAAAAAATAGATGGTGACCAATGCAGAGCTAGCCAAGAAAGTAGAAGATCAGGAGGAAGATAACAGACTCCTGCATGAAAGATTGCACCAGATGGAACAACTCTTGGAAGATGTCCAAGCAAAAGTATATAAGGTGAATTTCAAAATGGAGCATGATGCTAAGGGAAAAGAGAAGAATCTTGATGATGATATACCTACACCTGATCCTCCAACACAAGATGAGCAGTTTCTCAAAGCCCTGAAGGCTATCATAGGCAAGGCACTTGAAGGTGTCCCATTACTGACTAGCAGGATGGATATCGAGCTTGTGATGCAATGGATTGAAGGCATGGAGAATCACTTTGAATGTGAAGAGGTCTCAGAGGCACAGAAGGTCAAGGTGGCCAAATTTAGGCTGAGAGGACAAGCACTAACTTGGTGGAACTACTTGCAGGGTGAAAGAGAGAAAGAGGGAAAGAATCCAATCTCCAATTGGAAAGCCATGGTCAACAAAGTCAGGGAAGCATATCTACTAGCTGATTATGAAATACAGCAGCATAAGAAAAGGTTGACACTTAGACAGAAGGAGATGGATGTAGCTACTTATACTAAAGAGTTCCACAAATTGAGCTTGAGATCTAGAGTTTAGGAAGATAAAAGCATTAAAGTAGCATGATATCTCAGTGGCTTGAAATGGATCATAGCAGAAGAAATGAGTTTGTTCACTCCTATCTCCTTACTTGGTTTTTAGCATATGGCACAAAAACTTGAAGACAAACAGAGGCGAAAGCAAGAACCTAATTCCAAGAACAAAGGAAGACGTAGAGACTCTAGAGGGAGTCAAAGAGGAGGTTCAAGTAGAGGTGGTGAGTCAAGAAACCAAGGTGAGAGTAGACTCTTAGAACAAAGTTCAGAACGTAGTGCAAGAGGATCTTATGGTAGAGGAATAGGTTCTCAAGGAAGTAGAGGAATAGGAACAGGAAGGAACAGCTCCTATTTTGCCACCATGATGTGTTATCAATGTGGACAACTTGGACACCCTGCCTACAAGTGTCCTGATAAACCATTAGCCTCACATAATGAGAAGAGGGTAGCTTATACCCAAGAGGACAGTAGCAGCTCATGCACTAATGAGGTCAGAAAATTGGAATCAGAAATGGGGGAGAATCTTATGTTTAGAAGAGTACTTATTAGGCAGCCTAATCAAGTTGAACCCAAGCAAAGAAGGGCTCTTTTTAGAGTCAAGTGCAAGATACAAGGCAAAGTGTGCAAAGTTATTATGGATTCAAGATCTATAGATAACATCATAGTAGAGGAAGCAACAAAGAAGCTGAAACTCATAAAGATCCCACATGCAAATCCATACAAAGTGACTTGGTTGAACCAAGAGCAAAGTGTACTAGTTAATGAACAGACATGGGTTGAGTTTTCTATTGGAGGCTATAAAGCTAGAATTCTTTGTGATGTCTTACCCATGGATGCATGCCATCTACTATTGGGAAGACCCTAGAAATTTGATAGGAAGATGATCTATGATGGAGAAGACAACTCCATTGCTTTCAAGAAGGATGGGAGGACTTTCAAAATTTAGTCCTTGATAGAGAATGAAGAAGGTTCTAAAACACCTAGTGTGTTGGTTAGCAATGGAAATGAGTTCTTACATGCTCTCCAAGATGAGGAGACCATAGGATGTGCTATCATGGTGAAACCAAAGGAGGAAGACAAGCAGTTGAAGGGAGATTTACCATTGGAAGTGCAGCAAATGTTGAAGGAATACAAGGATATAGTGAGTGATGGAACCCCTGCCACCTTACCTCCAAGAAGAGCTATAAGTCATCAAATTGGCTTTGTACCTAGTGTATCCTTGCCTAATAAAGCAGCATATAAGCTTACCCCAAATCAGAACAAGGAAGTGGCAAGGCAGGTACAGGAGCTATTGGATCAAGGACTGATCAAGAAGAGCATTATTCCATGTGCAGTACTAGTTATCTTAGCATCTAAGAAAGGTGGAAAATGGAGACTTTGTATAGATTTAAGGGCTATTAATAGGATCACCATGAGGTACAGGTTCCCAATCCCAAGGATAGAAGATCTGATGGATTGCTTAGGAGGGGCTATGTACTTTACAAAGCTGGATTTGAAGAGTGGTTATCACCAAATCAGAATTAAGGAGGGCGATGAGTGGAAGACCGCTTTCAAAACCACTGATGGTTTATATGAGTGGCTTGTGATGCCATTTGGGCTTACCAATGCCCCTAGCACCTTCATGAGGTTGATGAATGAGGTCTTGAAGGACTTCACAAGTAGATTTGTGGTGGTGTATCTAGATGATATACTCATCTATAGCAAGACAAAAGTAGAACATTTAGAACACTTGACGTTGGTTATGAAGAAGCTACATGAAGAGCAGCTAGCCATCAATCTGGAAAAGTGTGAGTTCATGTAGCAAGAGCTGATTTATTTGGGCTTTGTAGTGTCCAAGGGCACTCTGAAAATGGATCCAAGCAAGGTAGAGGCAATCTTGAATTGGCTTGCTCCTAGAACAGGGACAGAAGTGAGAAGTTTTCATGGTTTGGCACAATTTTATAGGAAGTTTGTGAGGAACTTTAGTCAGATATGTGCACCAGTATTGGATACCATCAAAGGAGGATTGAAAACTAAGTTCAAATGGATTGATGCAGCTGAGAAAGCATTTCAAACTTTGAAACAAGAGGTAGCCACAAAACCCATCTTACTCTTGCCAACTTTTGATAAGATGTTCACCATTGAATGTGATGCAAGTGGGATAGTAGTAGGAGGTGTATTGAGTTAGGAAGGAAGGCCTATGGCATTCTTTACTGAGAAACTCAATGAGGAAAAGAAGAAGTATTTAGCTTATGACTTGGAATTGTATGCATTAGTACAATCTCTCAAGAAGTGGAGGCATTATCTTTTGCCAAAAGAATTTGTTGTCTTTACTGATAATCAGGCTTTAAGCTACATAAACACTCAGGAGAAGCTCAATGACAGGCACTTGAAGTGGATGGAGTATCTAAAATCCTTTACCTTCACAATCAAGCATAAGAAAGGGCAGCTCAATAAGGTAGCCGATGCCTTGAGTAGGAAGTTGTTAACTGTCCAAGAGGTACATCTACAAAGCATTGGTATAGTGGGTTTTAAAGACTTATATGAGGAGGATGAAGACTTCTCACAAGCTTATAAGGTGTGTTCAGAGTTTGAGAACCATTTTCATGGTGAGTTTGCAGATTACACTCTTCAGAATGGACTCTTGTTCAAAGGTAATTAACTTTGTGTACCTAGAGGATCCATGAGGGAAAATCTTATCCAAGAGAAGCATAATGGTAGCCTAAGTGGTCATTTTGGCATAAACAAAACTTTAGAGTTAGTACAGAGATACTACTTTTGGCCCAAGCTAGCAAGAGATGTTAGGAGGTATGTTGAGCAAAGTGGAGTATGTCAGAGAGCTAAAGGGGGCTCAAGCAATATAGGACTCTATCAACCTCTACCAGTTTCAAATAGGCCTTGGGAGTGTGTAAGCATGGACTTTGTGGTTGGACTCCCTAAAACCAAATCAGGTATGGATAGCATCTATGTTGTTGTTGACAGGTTCTCTAAGATGGGTCATTTCATTCCATGTAGAACCACTCATGATGCAAGTTATGTAGCACATCTCTTCTTTAAAGAGATAGTTAGAATCCATGGACTTCCTTTGAGCATTGTGTCAAATAGGGATAGAAAGTTCATGGGCCATTTTTGGCAAACCTTGTGGAAAAGGCTAGGAACTAATCTTTCTTTCAGTTCAGCATACCATCGTCAAACTGATGGTCAAACTAAGGTCATCAATAGGGTGCTTGGCAACTTACTAAGGTGTTTAACAAAGGAGTATGGGCAGACTTGGGATCTTGTGATATATCAGGTTGAATATGCATATAATGACAGTGTCAACAGGACCATAGGAAGAAGTCCTTTTGAGATAGTGTATGGAAGACACCCTAGAGGAGTGTGTGAGTTGAGAGACCTAGGTTCCATGGAGTTGAAGAGTGGACAAGCTGAAGATTTCACTCAAACCATCAAAGAGGTGCAAGAGCAGGTGAAGAAGTCTATCTTGGATTCTACCCAAAGAATCAAGGCTAAAGTGGATGAAAAGAGGAAAGATGTATAGTTTCAGATTGGGGACTATGTGATGGTCCATCTTAGCAAAGCAAAAATGAAAAAAGGCATGCCTACTAAGCTCCAGATGAGGAGATTAGGTCCATGCAAGATCTTAGCCAAGTATGGAGAGAATGCCTACAAGGTGGACTTACCTTAAGACTTAGCCATCTCACCGGTGTTCAATGTTGTAGACCTGATCAGATTCAAGGGTGACATCAATCAGCAAGAAACAAGTCCACCTAAGGTATTATAAGACTTAGACACAAATGTCATGCCTAAGAAGGAACCGACTAAAGTAGAGAGCATCTTAGAATCTAGGGTGAAGAAGGAAACTAGGCATCAAATCTATATGGAGCACCTGATCAAGTGGAAGGGCTAGCTTGAATCTAAAGCCACTTGGGTAGAAGAAGGACAGTTCAAGAAGTTTGGGATTGATCTAGCTCCTCTAGACCCCAAGGTACCTTAGTTTGTGCTAAAGGGGAGTATGGTGCAGGAGCACCTCTATGAGGGACCTCACCTTTTATATTTTGGTGTGTTCAATGCATGTAAGTAGCAATAAGATTCATCATGGACTTTGGCTCATTTGTTTTTGTTTAAATCTAGGCATTGTTTAAGTCCTAGAACTTTCTAGTCTTTCTAGTTTGATTGTGCAGCACACTAATCCAAGGAATGTTTTCAACTTGGAGTGCTTGGATTTTTGGTTATAGGTCTTAGGTTGGTGTTTGGGTGATGTGATGATCACAAGTGTGCTTTAGAAGAGGTCTTTTGAGTGAGTAAGAAAAAGCTACTTAAGCAACTACAAAGTTGCACAAAAAGTTGTTAGCAACTTTTCCCTCTTGTATGAACTAACCATTCTAAGTGGCTCAAAGCCCTAAGACCAATGCTCACACTTGAAAAAAAGACTTTATAAGGCCTGACTAACCCTAATCCCAAGGTTGGTTATCAGCTAGTGTATGACTAATGTACAGGAGACATGATTGTTAAGGAAAAAACCAGTGTGACAGTCATTTCAATGGCTTGAAGAATTGAATCAGAGTGTTGTTGTTAATATCTTATGTTTGTGTGAATATATTGTGCTTATTTTACTTCATTTTTATACACTAGAATAGGTTCTTAAGGTTTTGGTGTGCTGTAATTTGTGTTTTTCATTGTTTTAGTGCTCTGCCAGTGTTGGAGAGCCTTGTACATATGGGCCTATAGCTTTCTTGTCCACCATGGGAATGCCATGGAATTATGGATATTGAAGGTACAGACCCTATTTCATTTTTACATAAATGAAGGGCCCTTGAAAATCAAGGCAAGTAGTTGTTTATGGAAGCCCTAGGCAAGCTATGAGCAGCCCGGCTAGGAATGCGCAGTAGAAACTGAGCTCCTGAGGATAGTGCAAGAAGTTCCAAGTGGAATCCTTTGGAGGAAGTAAATATTGGTGTATGAAGACTCAATCTTGTGAAGTAGGAGGTCTGAAAGTTCATGGAGTTGCATTGGTGAAGCTAGGAGCAGGGAAAAGCCTTGAAACCCTTGAAACCCTCACAAATAGGGGATAGTATTGTACGGTCAAATTGGCAACTAAGACCTCAAGAATTTTTGAGAATGAGGAAAATGTAGAAGAATTCCTTAAGGACATGAATTTTAGTTTTGTACAGGGAAGGAGTAACAGGTCCTACAAATTTGGAAGGAGGCCGAATTGGCACTTCCTTGTAGCCCTAGTTTACAAAGGAACCCCTAAATTGGGTGGTTCCAAAATCTTGATAATGCTTTGAGAAGGTGTTATTAGCCACAAAAAGACCTTGGAAATCCTCACTTACACTATTGGAGCTCAGGAAGAAGCTAGAAGCAAAAAAGACTCTTATAGCCTATGTGCGGGTATAGTTGCTAGAATGCAAAGCAAGGAGGTGGATGTTTGGAATTGTTGAGCTTGGTGGGAAGGCTAGGTAGGTTAGGGGAAGTCCTTTGAAGGACAAAGGAGCCTATATACCTTCATTTGGTGTTTGAGGAACACTGTGATCCTAGTTGAGGATCAGGTGCATAGACAAGCTAGTCTACCCTTGTCTCCTCACCACTTATGAATCATTTCAACACATTTTGACACATTAATATGCATTATAACTTTTAGTGTACCTTAAGTGGTCCTATGGCCCCTTAAGACATACTGTATGGTTCTAAAGTATCGTAATGTGTCGAAATGTGTTGTAAAGGGTCCTAGGACCCATTGAGACTCCTTATGACACATTTCCACACATTAAGACACATTAAAACAATAAAGTGTGTCTTATGGGGTTATAGGACCCCTTAAGGTAAACTTTATGTCTTTCTAATGTGTAAATTAATGGGTCCTAATGGGATTTAAGGGGTTTAACGACATAAAAGAATAAATGTAATCTAACACACACACACACACACACATAAATTTTATACTTGAATATATTTTATTGAAACATCAAAGCATACATAACAACACATGAATAAAAGCATAAATAAAAGCATACATAATTGAACCAAGGATGCATAATTGAACCATCAAAGAATATATATTTAAGAATATTTACATATATATGTATAAATTACATACACACTTGAACATAATATTTAACCACATGATTTAGCATAAATAAAAACATGTATGTATCCTTTGGCATACATAATAACATGCATTAAATAATTTTATTCGATTACTAATTTTTCATAGACTTGATCTAACTAGTAATCGATCTAGAGTTAATGTCATGTATAATTAATCTAACTAATTTATATTAAGGGGATATCTTCAGGGGACATATAGATCATAGTTATATATATCTAGATCAGATTATTATTGTCCAAACATTTATAATTGAATCAAACATGCATAATTATATATCAAATTATATCACATATCCAAATTATAACATCATTTATGATTTCTAAGCTAAAAAAACAACTCAAGTTCAACTGTGAAAGTATGAAAGCTATAGAAAACTTGAGTTTCTAGGCTAGAGCTCATGATACATATAGTCTAGATCCTCTCTATCTTTTATTATCTTTAAAAAAAATTCATGTTCTTCAATAGGAAACCTCCACTTTTGGTTTCCACATCCTCTTTTTGGCAATGTCTCAAATCGTAACTTGGTCACTATAACCAAATGAATGTAATGTAGAACTTTTTTTCCAACTATGTATTCAACAAATTGAACACCATTTTCATCTATCCTTGTTTTCTAACAATATGTGCCTTCAATGACAAATGAACCAGTTGGATATGATTGTCCATCACCATCTACAATTACTTCTAACAACTTACATTTTTCTTTGGTGCAACTTCAAAGATAATAATATACACTTTCTACATTGTCACGATCCACAACTGCACCAAAAATATCATCTGTACATGTTTACAAATGTCCATGCAATTTAAAAATTAAAAATATATATATAAATAATTAGAACAAAACTTGTTATAAATTGAAATTAATAAAAATGATATACATGTATATGTGCACACATGCACCTGTAACAACTAAATTAGAAACAAATTCAAAATCAGCTAAATATATAGGATCATGAATGTTTATGTCAATGTCATCATCTTCATTATGAGGAATTCTAATCAACTCCTTCATGTTCCATCATGAAACATATACATTTGCAATATTCTCACATTGACTCATTGGATTGTCCTCAACACAATCAACACAAAAACATGATTTTTCTCTTACTTGAATCAATAGTGTCCTCTATTGTCCTGTAGTCATCGTTTGATGTAAAATTCTGATACAAACAACTCTTTTACAATTGTAAGGATTGGATCGATCTATATCTGATGAAAATATAGATAAATTTAATATTTGTTTAAGAAATTGAATTGAAATAAAGTTTACCTTTCACTTCCAAAAAATAATATTTTTTGTATTGGGTGTCTCGACCAACAAAATGACATTGGCACCATTTAACAATTTTATTCACATTCTCTATCATGTTACTTGTGTACAACATGTAAATTTACATGAACTAAATTAGTTTAAAGCAAATGAATCAAGAAGCTTATTTAATCAAGACATTATAAATAATTTCAAATATCATAAATACATGTACCTACAAGTTCATGTTGGCAAAGTGCATGTTTTAAACATGCTCCTGCTCCATCATGCTCTCATTTTCCATGGCCACTTTCAAATAAGTTCTAGAGAAACTTAATATTGCATCTAGCATGTTACATGGCTAACCAATTACAATCTTTTTCATATTTAAATTGTCCTGCTTGATAACGTTGTATACACACATGTACATGTACATATATATAAATAAGATATCATTTAAAAATATAGTTCATCATGTGTACACAAATTTAATAACTTAAAAAATATGAGTATTAAAATGAATTGAAATACATGTGTACTTACCTGCATGACCATTAGACCACATCTAGTGTTGTAAAGCCTTTATCCCATGATTCAAAAGAAATTCAAAAATTTTTGCAAAACAATGAGCCACATAGCTCCTATCATGAACTCTATCATCACTGATATATAAATGAACCTCCTTGATGATAATGTGTTCATTTTTATAAATACTTTATATCCCATCCAAATAAAATTGTCCATGTCTGTAGATCACTTGTAAAAATATCGCAACTTGTTCAGAATGATAATATTGACCTTGAAGCTCCAATTGAGGGGTAAATGTATAGTTCTCAAAGAAATCTTCAATTAAAAGAATACAACCAGGTGGAAAACAATTTTTGGAATCATGAAACTATTTGACTTTCCATTGTGCACCATGACAATATTGGATATGTGGATATATCATAGTATGAAATATGGTCATAAACTCAAGGTAGGGAAATTCACTCTTTTTCAATGAAATTTTTTTGGTTTCATCTCTTGGCTTAGTTCGGTATGTCTAATATTCAAATCTCTTCCACAAAACTAGCATTGAAACATCAATATTCTCAATTTTTAGTGGAAATTCATGAAATATCCACAATCATTGCATGTATTTTTTATATATTGTACTTTTAACTCATCTAAATCTTCTGATTTATCACATAAAATAGATTTCACAAGTTGTTTCGTACTTCTAGGGATAACCATATCTGGATTAAGTACTTCCATAGATTTTTACATGATTGAAATTAGAGATGAAATTCAACATGATTTTGACAAGAAGTTTAGCATACATTAATTATGCATACAAAGATCCAGGACGCAACCTCTCAAACATTCTCTAACATATTTCACATCTAAAAACTCTTTCTTGAATGCTTGAAATAGTTTACTTTGTGTTATATCTATAAAATGTTTTGGATGTTCATATTTCATACATGTCTCTTCATATTTCATCTAAATAGTATCTCTTCTATTGGAAGAAACACAGTATTAAGAAGTCCAATATTCAATGACTTATATTTTTACATCTTCAAAAAAATTGTCTTTTCGAGGAAGTCTACAAATATTTACCCATTTTTTGTCAATTTTTTCATCTAACATATTTCTCCTCCTGATATAACTTTGAATAGTTCTTATAGATACTTTCATTAAATCATAAATTGCACAAACTTGTTTTATTCGTGTCAACTTTCTACTAGATATTGTAGTTATCAACGCTCTATGTGCAACACTTCAATCGACTCCTCAAGTTGTGTTCTTAATGTTGGTTAATGCATCTTGAAATTTTTCACCTATTGTTCGATTAACATTATCTGCAGAGCTTTTCTTGTTATCAACACCCAATAACTCCAAAACATGAGTCATCTATCTTTTCTTGAATAACCTTGCAAATAATTGTACTTGTTGCCCTAATTTTTCCCTAGTCAAATTTGGCCTGGTTTTCCACTAGATCTTCATCTTTCCAATCCTACAGAAAGCTCCAAAAAATTTCATGGTCTTACCTATCTTCCTCTAGCCTCTGCAAATTTTTCTAGGTCCCTGGCTAGGTAAAAAATGCCTTCAAAAATTCATAAACTAGCCGTTTGATCCAAAAACCCCTTTGGCCATGTTATAATTTTATGTTACTTTATTAGCGGCCACTTAAGTGATTCATATTTTCATGTGCGTTAATAATCTCCTAAGTCAAGGGTTTAATATTCCCTAAGTCTCAGCCCACTTTAATTTTCCTAAGGGCCTAACCCTCGGTAAGATCGTGTGGTTCTCATTATTTTGGTGATCTAAGATGTGGTCTATTTAACATTGCAAAATGGCAACGACCGTAGATCTTTTTGTCCCTTCTAAGCTCTGTAGTGTGTCAATGGGTCCGTACCACCTCATCCTATTTGGTGGCTTCTGATCCGTTCGTGGTGTATGACTATATTTTTCTGTCAGTGGGGTCCTGATCTCAAAGGATCAACGGTGGTCGCATGTCTGCAAGGGTATCTTCTGGGCCATGCGATCATGCGACTGACCGTCTGATGAGAATCTTCATATTTGGGTGGGTCCTATGTCAGAAGGATGCTACATGGTCTCAGTTGGCGGCATTTGATTGGTTGATAGGCATACAACGTGGAAGTCTGTCAGTGGGCCCGTGTGGTCAGGCTTTCCTAAGGGGTTAAAACGTGGCAGGATCTCGTAGTTGTCGTTATACCACCTGAGCAAGATGCATGTAAGATAATCTTGCAGTATAGCAATGGCCATCTGATGCTCTTTCTCTAGATCGTGGGTTTGCAGTTGTCAAAGATGTCCAGTTGGTGCTTTTTCATTGGTTGTTGACAACCACGGTGGTGTTGACTGTGTCAGAGGGGGTTTTCAAGCTATTTTCTATGTGCATCTTGACTTTTCATCTACCAAGGAAAGCCTTTCATTGATGGTCAGGTTTTAAAATTGGCCACTAGCCGTTTGAATTCAAAATTTGAATTTCTGTGAAGGGTTTTTAATGGTTTTTTCATCTTTCTTGATGTGCACGGCACTTGGTAGCTCAAGCATTGAATCCTTCCAGACTGTGGTGGTTGTGAGAGGCTCAGAGGTGATCGTTGGATGGTGTTGCAGGGTCATTTGCCATGTCTCCATGCTATGGGATGATGATGAGGGTTTGGCACTAGTTTTTCTGCAGTACTACTCCCGGGGAAGATTTGATTGCTTTGGAGCCTTCATGGCTAAGTGGAGTTGCAGGTGGGTAGTTAGATCAAGGTTGATGCGTCGACAGATAGTTCCAGTATAGAAGGATACACGCATGGTGGAAGAGAATGTATATTCTCAAAGATTTTTGAGGGTTTTTACCTTTAGGGTTTGATGATTCATTATAAAATTTGTAACCCTAGTTAGGTTAGTTTTGACTTCTGCCTGCGTGTAGTGAGTGTATATATTGTTTTTTTTTTGGAGTCTTAGTGTAAGGAGGTTGACAATTGTAAAAGGAAAGAGTCTTTCTCAAGAAGCTATCTGTGGTATCACTTCTACCCTCTAGTTTTCTACTTTTGTAAGTCTCCCATTGATGATTCAGAAAAGCTTGAGGTATTTGTGATATTTGTTCTATCCCTATCCTCACTGTTTTGATTATCTCTTAGTGGATCAAAGTTTATGAATGCCATTAAATGGACAATCGGGGTTCCTAGTCCCTCTCATTTTTTGCAATTGTGTGTGTTATTATGTTTGATCTAATTTATATGTTCGTGTGGGTATACTTCAGCCCCTTAGCAGTCTTGTCTCAATCCTACACCGAGTTGCAGAAGGGAATGTTTGTTTGCAGGTCATAGGTTGAGTCTTTTGTTCAAACCCTCCTATGAAATACTTATGCAAACCTATTCAGTAATTTGTGACTTATTAGACCTAATTCCTCCATTGATCTCAGTCCTCTATACTAAAATCCACACCTTAACTTGGGTGTATCACCTAGTAGGTAATTTGTTTCAAGTTATTTCCCTTTCAAGCACTCCTCCTATCCCTTTCCCTATAAAGTTATTTAATTTCATAGCAAGAAGCAAATTAGGGTGATTATCCAAGAGGAACCAGCCTAGAATCTAGAGGTTTCATCTCAGTTAGCATAGGTCCCACACCTGGAGATGAATCCAATGTTATACTAGGTTATCAAGACCGAGAGAGCTTGAGATAGAGGTGCAAACTTAGTGTATAACAATTTTTGGCATGCCTGGTGGGACTGTAAGAGAAGTTCATTGTTTTATAGGTATGTTATCTCTGATATACTAGTAACATAAAAAAGACTTGAAGAATTTGTTTCATCACTTGTATATCTGGCAACTCCACTAGTTTCAAAGATTTAGGCCAACCTTGTTTAAGGTTTATGAGAAATATTGAGACTAGAAGCTCAAAGCCTAACAAATTTTCAGAGTTTCCCTTAAAGAGATATTATAAGGGTAGGTCAACTCAAAGAGAATCTCCTACTAGGAGAGTTCAATCAACACCACCTGACACTTTAGAAACAAGGTCCTTTTCCTTTCAATCCCAAAGAAGAGGGAGATCTCTAACTAGAGATCTAGAGGATTCAAATCTAACACCAAATACAGCTCACATAGTTGTTAATCTTCAAGTTGCAGCTCCTAGGATGGCTAGGCAATTGTCTTTTGCACCATTCAATCAAGGAAGTCTCTTGGTATTTTCTCAACATCATGATGTGCCCTTGGTGGCATTAAAGAGTATACCTGATTTCACAGGTGAAGGTCAAACTACACCCTTTGAGCACATAAGAGATGTGACTACCATTTGCAGCATTCACAACATCAGCCAAGAGGATGTGGCTACCAAGTTGCTTGCAGATTACCCAAAGGGTAAAGCACTTGAATGGTTCATAACCTTAGCTATTGGCTCCATCACATCATGGGATGAACTAGGGGATGCCTTGAGTAAGCACTTTGAAGATAAATCAGACAACTTGTCTTTGGTGGAACAGTTAACAACCATCAAGAGGGATCCTCAAGAGCAGATGACTGATTATAATAATAGATTCCTCAAAAAATGGAAGAGGATTCCAGTCTCAGTGAGGCCATCTACAGACCATGCCTTCCTCTATTTCTTGCAAAGCCTAAATGGATAGATTTTTGTCATGATTCAGTCAATGGGCAGTACTTCTCTACCCCAGGCTTTTGACATAGCTGTCAGAGCTGAAAATTATTTGATTCAAGTAGGTATGATATCAAGAAGGCCTCTAATGCCTATCTTTCCTAGCCTTCAACCCATTGCTCCTGCCCAAGTACCATCATTTACCCCTATCCATACTATATTAGCACCTCAGGCTAGTACTAGTGGGCAGGAATTGAAAACAAGCTTCTCTCAAGAGTTGCAAGAAATAAAAAATAGCCAACAAAGCAGTCAGCAAGAAATGGAAAACTTGCTGCAAACTCTAACCAAGGAGGTCACAAACCTCAAGAGGTAAGGTCAAGGCATCAGACCACCCTTCCAACAACAAGGCCAAGGTCCTAATCAACAATATCAAAATCAAGGGCAGCCTTATCAACAAAATAGGCCACCATACCAAGGAGGCTATCAAGGATAAAAACAAGGCTTCAATCAGAGACCATTCCAACCATACAACCCTGCACCTCTTAATTCTACAAATCCAGTCAGGGATATGGTTCCTAGTCAAAAGAATGTGGCCATGGAGAATGAATGGTGTTTTCCTTGTAATCAGCCTCATAATTAGGCTACATGTTCTAATGGATGGATGAATCAAGATCTAATGGCTCAAGGTGCCTCATATGCACAACCAAAGGCTTCATCCAGTGGGTCAACTCCTCAATAAGAACCACAAGAGAATGAGATTGCTCTCTTCTATTGGGAACAACAAGACTTCAATGGAGTCAATGATGAGTTTGCCTTTGCTACAAACACAAGAGCCAAAAGAAGAGCTCAAGACTTGGAGAGAACAAAATCAGGAATCAAAGCCACCACATCTGCAGAACCAATGCAGTAGGCTATTCCTACCATACCTAAGAAGGCTCCTGTCATTGCAAGTAAAGAGAGTCAGACTCTCAAGGAGGTGGAGCCCATCATGCCAAAGGTACAACAAAGAGTACATAATATACCACCCTACAACATTGTAGACAACATGAAGAAGGTGAATGTCACCATGTCTATGTGGGACTCTTTGGCTATTCCAAGACAACTTGACATTTTAAAGAAGGCTATGTCAGAGGTGATAGCTCCTTAGCCTACAAAAGAAACTACAAAGCCAGTGTTAGTCAACACTGACCAACAAAAGGAAGCTACAAGTAGCAACTTCAAAGCCAATGCCATGCAAGGTAGGAATTCAAAGCCTCCCCCTTTTTATGTATCTTTAATTATTGGAGATTATTTAGTACATAATTGCATTGTAGATAGTGGAGCTACTAGTACTGTAATGCCCAAGAAAGTGGCTGATCAATTAGGACTTAAATATGAACCCTTCCAAAAGAAGGTTGTACAACTTGATGGATCCTCAGTCAGTAGTATAGGTGTGGCCAAGGATACTAGTCTAATCCTTCATGCTAGTCCTAATTTTTCTATTTCCCTTGATATATATATCATAGACCTTCCTACCTTATTTGCCAGATGTTTATCAAGAGAATTCACAACCAAGATAGGTGGCTATCTATCTTCTAATTAGTCTCACATGCTCTTCCACACAAGATATGGTACCAAGGTTACCATTAAATTAGAGAAATTAGCAGCACACCATATAGAACCTTATGTGTCCAATGCAATCAATGCCAATCACCCTATATTTGATAGCAATGACTTCCAAACCATTAGTGAAGCAAGCACCAAGATAGAAAATATCCCTGATATTTTACTAGATGAAAGAGCTTCAGAGATTCAAGAAAATGTAATTTGGAATGCTGGTTTGGGAAGTTATTTGATACAAGAAAATGATGTCATAGAACCAAACCTTACCAAGGAAAGTACCGATTGAGAGGATCAGAGCAATCAGGTTTGGGAGTTATATTTTGATGGGGCTAGAAGCAGGCATGGTTCTAGTGGTGGTGCTATGCTAGTGTCCCCAAAAGGAGAAAGGTATTATGCTGCCTTTAGATTCAGTTTCTCCTACACTAGCAATACTACAAAATATGAGAGTCTAGTCAATGGACTAGAATGGGCTAGAAACAGAGGGCTTAAGGCCTTAAAAGTTTATGGTGATAGTGAACTGGTTGTCAGCCAAGTGAGAGGGATAAGTGCAACAAAAAATGATACCATGAGAGCATACAAACATAGATTTTGGGATGCAATTGAAGATTTTTGTGCTTTCAACATTGTTGCTATCCCTAGAAAGTTGAATCAAAATGCACATAGATTAGCTGCTGTTGGATCTCAGTATGACATCCCTAATAACATTTCAAAAGAAAGAGATCAACAACACATCAGGATTATTGTCAGACCTTCTATCCCTGATAATAATGTCAATTGGCAAGTGTTTGACAATGATGAACAAATTCTGCAATTCTTGTTTGAAGAAGATGTATTCTCAAAGCATAAGGGTAAAAGTACAAACCTGTGTCACTTTTATAAAGGAAATGGACAACAACATACAAATTTTTAAACTTTCATGATATAAAAGTGGCATTTGTGTTTAGAATTTGAAGATGATGTAAACTAATGAAATGTGTAAAATTTGATGACGTTTATACTTATAATTTTTTAAAAAAAATTTGAACAAAATTTGACATAGTTTTTTAATTTTTTAAGTCCATTTTTTTATTGCTGAAATATGCTGAAAATCTAGGGTCTAGTCCGCGTTATCAAATTTTATGCAAATAATATTTTTTTACTCTGATTTCATAATATGTTTTAGATGACATGTATAGCTAGTGCATTAAAAAAAAAAGATTGCATTTCAGTATACATTTTGTCTGTTATAACTATCCAAAGTCGGTGTTACTTGAAATCAATAGTTTTTAGTCCGCATTAACTTTTTCCTATCAAATCTACACCATTTTTAAAAAAAATTACATATTATTGAAGAGGACTCCCTCCTCTAGTGTTAAATATAAATTTTTAATTTTTCTAACATGATTTGATATTTTTAATATTTTTCGAACGAGCGTGTTCTTAAATGTTAAAATACCTACTTGAAGTAATTTCAATTTATAATATATTATATGGAATCAAAACATGATAAAAATTATATGATTATAATCTTGACTCCGAGCTCTAGAAAATGCTATTTTTAAATTTTACAGAAAGGTAAATTTTGATAGAGAATCAAAGCCCAGAAGTGAGAACTTCTGAATCATCCCAATTTTTGCTTGCTTGGCTGACATGTGGGATGCCACATAGATGGGTTCAGCCGAACCCGTTTCGGCCGAATCTAGTTCGGCCAAACCCCTACAGCCAGTTTGGTGACCAAACCCGGTCACAGGTGGGCTAAGCCCCTAAATCTCAATTTTACCCATTTTTTTAATAAAATCGGTTTTTTTAAAGTTTTTTAAATAAAATTATTTTTTGTTTTTTTAGTTTTTTGAGATTTATAAATTATTTTAATTTTATTTGTAAGATTTAAATAGTTTTTATTTTAAATTAAGTGTTTTTTAATATTTTTTTAAATTTATTAATGATTTTTATTTGATATTTAGGTATTGAATATGAAATTTATTGTAGATTTATATTTATTAATGATTTTTATGACTTTAATTTTATTCAATTTTTTTTGTTAACAGGATTTTGGTCAGTATTTGATATACAGGTTTACAGATTTTAGCTCTGATATTGAATTTAAGAATTGTGAAAGCTTTGGAAAACTTGAATCTGAACAGTTTTTGCAAATGGGGAATAAAAGAAATAGAATCAAAAAATATCATCGAACAAAGGATGACAAAAAATATCAGAAAATAGATAATCAAGATCAACCTGTTGAAGTTCAAGAAGATCAGCAAGAACCTATTGATATTGAAGAAGATCAACAAGAACCTATTGATATTCAAGAAGATGCAACTGAAACAGGGGAACAAATTGGTAGTTCCAGAGGTGGAAATATATCTTTTGGCATGGGCAATTTGAATGAGATGAATGAGGATTCACTTTTCAGTCAACTTTCATCAGAAGAAATGTTATCTAAAAGTACAATTAAAAATCATTGCAAAAAACTTTGGGATGAATACTTTGAAAATAAAAGTATGGTTGGAAGAGCTCAATTATTTGTTAAGTTATTCAGGAAAAAAGAAATGACTCCTGTTTTGGAGTTGTTGGGTGTTGACAACAAGAAAAACTTAGGAGACAATGTAAATCAAACAATAGTTCAAAATTTGCAAGATGCATTGAATAGCATTAATAACTCAAGTTGAGGAGCTGATTTAAGTGTTGCACGTAGAGCAATTATGACTACTTTATCTAGTATGAGGTTGACACAGAGAAAGCAAGTGAATGCAATTTCTGATTTACTGAATGTATCTAGAAGAACTATTCAAAGATATATCAGGAAGAGAAATATGTTAGATGAAAACATTGAACAAAATTGGGTAAGTATTTGTAGGCTTCCTCGAAAAGATAGAATTTCTGAAGATGTAAAAAAACTAGTCATTGAATATTGGACCGCTCACTCTCGTGTTTCTTCTAATAGAAGAGATACAATACAGATGAAAGATGAAGAGACTGGTATGAAAATTGCACATCCAAAACATTTTATAGATACAACACAAAGTGAATTATTTGAAGAATTCAAGAAAGAATTTTCAGATGTGAAAATATGTCAAAGAATGTTTGAGAGGTTGCGCCCTTTCTTTGTACACATAACTAAGGTTCGTGAAACTTGTTGTTGTCGAAATCATGTTGAGTTTCATCTATACCTACAATCATATAAAAAACTTATGGCAGTTCTTGATTCAAATATGGTCATCCCTGGAACTACGACACAATTTGTGAAATCTATTTTATGTGATAAATTAGAAGATTCAGATGAGTTCAAAGTACAGTGTATAAAGAATTCATGTAGTGATTGTGGAGATTTGCATAAATTTCCATTGCAAATTGACAATATTAATGTTTCAACACCAGTTTTGTGGAAAAGATTTGAATATGAGACATATCAAACAAGGAGCGGAGATGAATCCAAAAAAATCATTTTGAAGGAGAGTGAATTTCCCTACCTTGAGTTTATGACTAGATTTCGTACTCTCATTTATCCACATATCCACCATTGTCATGGTGCACGATGGCAAGCTAAATAGTTTCATGATTCGAAAGATTGTTTTCCACCTGGTTGTATTCTTTCAATTGTAGATTTTGCTGAGAACTATACATTTTCCCCTCAAAAAGAGCTTCAAGCTCAATATTATCATTCTGATTAGGTTGCAATATTTGTGCAAGTGACCTATAGACATGCACAATATGATTTGGATGAGGTAAAAATTCCTAATCCAAATGAACGCATTATCATCAAGGAGGTTCATTTCTATATCAGTGATGATAATGTTCATGATAGGAGCTATGTGGCTCATTGTTTTGCAATGTTTTTTGAAGACATTGCAAATCGCGGGATAAAGGCTTCGCAACATTGGATTTGGTCTGATGGTTGTGCAGGTATGTGTATTGATACTTCAATTTATTTTCATTTTCATTTCATTTTTTGTTAAATCATTAAAGGATGACATGTATGTATGCACATGTGCGACTTAATTTTGCAGGACAATTTAAATCTGCAAAAGCCTTTAATTGGCTAGCCATGCAACATGCTAGACATAATGTTAAATTTTTGTGGAACTTCTTTGAAAGTGGACATGGAAAAGGAGAGCACGATGGAGTAGGAGCATGTGTGAAGTGTGCACTTCACCAACATGAACTTGCAGGCACACATGATGTTCAATATATATATATATATATATATATATATATATATATATATATATATATATATATATACATATATATATATATATATACATATACATATATATACATATATATATATATATATATATATATATATATATATATATATATATATATATATATATATATATACATACATACATATATATATATATATATATATACATATATATATATATATGTATATATATATATATGTATATATATATATGTATATATATATACATATATATATACATATATACATATATATATACATATATATATATATACATATATATATATATACATATGTACATATATATATATCTGTATATATATATATATGTATGTATATATATATATGTATGTATATATATATATATATATATATGTATATATGTATATATATATATATATATATATGTATATATGTATATATATATATATATATATATATATATATGAATATCAAATAATTTAAAAGTTTAGCTTAGATCTATTTTCTTTAAACTGATAATTCAAAAATATACATAGGTAACATGATAGACAATTCAAAGAAAATTATTGAATGGTGTCAAAGTCATTTTGCTCCTCAGGACACCAAATACAACAAACGTTATTTTTGGGAAGTGAAAGGTAATTTATATTTTGTTACATAAAATTTTAATTTTGTGTTCATGTCTATCTTTTCACAATTGAACTGATTTAAAAATGTACAACTTTTATTTCATATTTGTAACAAATATAGACCGAGCTAATCCTTACAATTGTCAAAGAATTGTTGGTATTAGAAGTTTACATCAATTGATCACTACAGGACAACACAAGCCTATTTTGATTCAAGTAAGAGAAAAATCATGTTTTTGTGCTCACTGCATTGAGGAGAACCCATTAAGTCAATGTGAGAATATTGCAAATGGATATGTTTCACGATGGGATATGAAGGAGTTAATCAGAATGCCTCCTTATGAAGATGATGACATTAACATAACCATTCATGATCCTATATATTCAGCTGATTATGAGCGTGTCTCTAATCTAGTTGTTACAGGTGCGTGCACATACATATTCTTTTATTTAATTTTAATTTATCATATTTAAGTGATATTTAATTTTAATAGAATCCATTTGTATCTAGGTGATATTTTTGTTGTAGTTGCGGAGCCTGACAATATAGAAAGTGTAGATTATTATCTAGTAAGATGCACGAAAGAAAAATACAAGTTGATAGAACAAATTGTAGATGATGATGAAAAGACATATCCAACTGGTTCAGTTGTTATTGAAGGAACCTATTATCAGCAAAAAAAGGTTGACAAAAATGGTGTTCAATTTGAGGAATACATGTCTGACAAAAAAGTTCTACATTACAGTCACTTGGTTATAGCAACAAAGCTACAATTCGAAGCATTGCCAAAAAAATGAGGTGCCAAAATTCAAAAGTGGAGGTTGTCTATTGAAGAACATGAAAAACTTTTGGAGATAATAAAAGATAGAGAGGATCCAGACTATATGTATCAGGAGCTTTAGAACTCTATAAGCTTCTAAATAAACTTCCTTTTGTAGCTCTTGTACTTTCATATTTGAACTCTATCTAGCTTGAAGTTTCATGTTTGAGCTCATATATATAGCAAATATGTTTTTATGTATGTATGTATGTAATCATGCTTTAGTTAATTATATGTTTTACTTTAATTATGTTAAAATTTTAGTTAGATTAGTTAGTTATGTTGGTTAGATTAGTTAATTTTACGTTAGTTAAAGATGTTCAATAACATTAGTTATCTAATTATGTTAGTTAGATTAGTTAATTTTACGTTAGTTAAAAAGATGAAATAACATTAGTTATCTAATTATGTTCACTAACTAGATTAGTAATTGTTAGTTAAGTTAGATCTAATTATCTAATTATGTTCACTAATTATGTTTGAACTAATTAGATTAGTAATTGTTAGATTAGTTTAAAATTAGATATCTATTATGAACTATCTAATTATGTTCACTAATTATGTTATCTAGTTAGTTATCTAATTATGTTCACTAATTAGATTAGTTAAAGATGAAATAACAAATTAGTTAACTAATTATGTTAGTTAGATTAGTTAATTTTATGTTAGTTAAAGATGAAATAACATTAGTTATCTAATTATGAACTCACTAATTAGATTAGTAATTGTTAGTTAAGTTATCTAATTATCTAATTATGTTCACTAATTAGATTAGTAATTAGTTATCTATTATGAACTATCTAATTATGTTCACTAATTAGAATAGTAATTTTGTTAGATTAAAGTAATTAGATTAGTAATTAGTTATCTAATTATGTTATCTAATTAGTTATCTAATTATGTGCACTAATTAGAATAATGTAATTGTTAGTTAAGTAGTTACAAATACTTAATTAATTTGTATGTACATTAATCATGAACTAGTTAATTATTTTAGTTTTAAAGTAGTTATGTAAGTACTTAATTAATTTGTATGTACTCAAATGATTAATTAACTCACCTTAAGACATTACAAATATTTAAAATAACATTAAAAGTACATGACATATAACATAATGTACATACATCTAGTTCATGCACATAAAAATAAGTCTAAAAGATGAAATAACATTAACTATACATGACATAATATATAATGTACATACATTAACACATGTGTACACAAAAAATAAGTCTAAAAGATGAAATATGTAATAAGTCTAAAATATGAAATAAGTCTAAAAGATGAAATATGTAATAAGTCTAATAATGTTATGTAACCATATAACCATGTAACCATATACCACATGTAACTCTATAAGCATATAACCATATGTACCATGTAACTAGATATATAACCATGAAATATCTAATATGAAACAGTCTAAAATGAAATGTCTAATATGAAATGTCACATGAAATATAGACACTCAACTAGGGCCCTGTCCAGATCCGTGATAGGGTTAACTATGTTCTTAAGATTAACTATGGTTAACTATGTTCTTAAGATTAACTATGGTTAACTATGTTAACTATGTTATTAAGTTTAACTATGGTTAACTATGTTAACTACATGTTTAACTATGTTAACTATTAATAGCATGAGATTTCCACAATCCATTGTTAAAGAGCTGAATTTTTGGATTTGATTGTGTGTGAATTTTTAGTATCAAATCACACACAATCAATCAAATCCAGAAATTCAAATCAATAAAAATTCACACACAATCAAATCCAAAAATTCAGCTCTTTATGTTAACTATGTTTCACTATGCTTAATTATGTTAAATTTAAAAATAAAATCAATCTAAACATATTAAATTTAAACTAAATTAACTATTTCATTTAAATTAAGAAAACAAACTAACAATTTTATTTAAATTAAAAAAAAAACTAACTATTTTATTTAAATTAAAAAAACAAATTAACTATTTTATTTAAATTAGAAAAACAAATTAACTATTTTAGCACATTTTAAAAAATTAACTATTTTATTTAAATTAAAAAAACAAATTAAAAAACAATAAAACTATTAAAAAACATTAAAATTAAAATAAATAAAAAAAACATACCTGGTTCGACCGAAATCGTCTTAAGCACTCTGCAAAATCCGCAAGGCGCTAGTGAACAAATGAGCTCCGAAGGGCAATTTTTTCCTTTTATAATTTTTAAGGGTTTAGTCGAACCCGTTTTGGCCGGACATGGTCCGGCCAAACCCCCCTTGGCACATAGGCCCCAGTTGGCACCTCGCGGCTACCACATGGGTTCGGCCGAACCACGTCTGATTGAATCCCTTCTGGCCGAGACCCCCAAATTTGTCCTCTAGTGCGACATAGGTTTGTGCTTTCACCCATAATCAAGATAGGCTATCACAAAATTATTGTGATCAGATAATACAACTTAAGTCCAACAAGATGCCTAGGGGTCTTGTCACTTTGGAAGCTATCTTCAACAAGGATGATGAAGTCAAGAAAAATAAAGCTGGCTTGGTAGTCCAACAAGAACATTGTGTTGAACTAGAGTTGGAACCAGGTAAGAGCCTACAATTTAGAAAAGTGAATACTAATTTGGAAATGCATGATTACACACAACTTTTCAAGGAATTTAGAGATGTGTTTGCATGGCAGTATGAGGACCTCAATGGTTTTAATCCTTCTCTTGCTTAGCACACTATTGAATTAGAACCTAATGCCAAACCAGTAAGACAAAAGCAAAGGCCTGTTAATCCTAAGCTTGAACCACTTATGCACAAGGAGGTGCTCAAATTAATAGAGAGTGGTATCATATACCCCATCAAGCATACTAGTTGGGCTTCCAACCTTGTTCCTGTCAGGAAGAAGAATGGGGAGCTGAGGTTATGTGTTGATTTCAGGGATCTTAACAAAGCCTCTCTAAAAGACCGCCATCCATTACCCTCCATGGAACAAATCCTACAATGTGTCTCTGGGTCCGAGAGATTTTCATTATTGGATGGCTATTCAGGATACAATCAGATCCTAGTTAATGAAGAGGACCAATACAAGACTGCATTTACAACCAAGTGGGGAACCATGGCTTATCAAAAGATGCCCTTTAGTTTGTCAAATGCAAGTGCTACATTTCAAAAGGCAATGGATATGGCCTTTAAGAGCCTCATGTCTAGGTTTGTGTTGGTCTACCTAGATGACATAACTATCTATTCAAAGCATGCAGTAGAACACATTATACATTTGAGGAAAATCTTTGAAAGGTGTAGAGAATTTGGGATTTCTCTTAATCCTAAGAAATGTGTGTTTGCAGTTCATGAGGGAAAATTGTTAGGATATATAGTATCCAAGAAAGGAATCACAGTGTATCTTGAAAGAATTGCAGCTATCCTAGAGCTACCCCTGCCACACAACAAGAAAGGTCTTCAATCCTTCATAGGAAGGATAAATTTTGTTAGGAGATTCTTGCCTAACATTGCAGATTTACTCAAGCCTTTGACAGCAATGTTGAAGAAGAATTCAGCTTTCAGTTGGACCAAAGAAGGGAAAGTTAATTTCCAAGCTATCAAGGAAGCTCTAACAGAGGCTCCTGCTCTTTTGAACCCAAATTTTAATAAGGATTTCATCCTTTATGATTATGGAGGTCAGGATTCCATCTCTGCAATGTTGACCTAGGAAAATTTAGAAGGATTGGAGCAACCTATTGCTTTCTTTAGCAAAGGTTTAGAATAATATGAACAAAGGAACTCCTTTGTAGAGAAACATGTACTTGCTATGGTTAAGAGCCTTAAAAATTTTAGATACCTATTGACCCATAGAAAGGTACATTTGAAGGTTACTCATCCAAGTGTCAAGGAGTTTTTGCTTTCCAAAGACCTGAATGAAAAAAGAGCTGGTTGGATCACCAAGGTGATGGAGTATGACATAGATGTTCAGACTACCAAGCTAGTTAGAGGAAGAGTTCTTTGTGAGCATCTGGCTGAGGATGAAATTTAAAAGAAAGTGGAACAATTGGATGCATCTTTGGTGGTGCATTCTACTGAAGAACAAACCAAGGCAACAAGTTGGTTGCCTAACATGATAAATTACTTGAAGATAGGACAATGTCCTGCAGGCCTAGATTCAGCAAAAAGAAGGTATTACAGGTTACAATCTATCCCTTTTGTGATGATTGATGATGTTCTTTTTAGGAAGGATCACAATGGTGTCCTCCTAAGATGCATAGATTAAGAAAAGATAAGTGATGTCCTATTTGAGTTTCATGATGGACCTACTAGTGGTCATTTGTCTTCTAGGAATACCACTTTTAAGATCATGAGGGTTGGGTACTATTGGCCATCTATCTTTAGGGATAGTCATGATTATGTTAGAAGATGCATCAAGTGTGCTATGTTTGTAGGGAAGGAAAGACTTGTTGCTCTTCCCCTCCAACCAATCAGAATAGATCATCCCTTCATGAAGTGGGGTATAGACTTCATTGGGATAATCAATCCTCCATCTAGTGCTGGTCATAAATTGATCATCACTGCAACTGATTACTTCACTAGATGGACAAAAGCAATTGCACTAAAAAAATCCAATGAGAGTGCTGTCCTAAATTTTTATGATGACCTAATTCATAGGTTTGGCACTCCTAATTCCATCATATCAGACAATGCTCTTGCATTTATAGGCTTCAGGGTCTTAGAGTGGGTAGTTAAGAATGGTATATATCTGAATACTAGCTCAAATTACTACCCTCAAGGAAATGGTCTTGCAAAATCAACAAATAAGAACCTGATCAGGATAATCAAGAAGACCCTACAAGAAAATCAGAGGGATTGGCATACAAAGCTCAGGTCTACCTTATCGTTAGACAAAATTACCCCAAAGAAGATCATTGGTAATTCCCCATACATGCTAGTATATGGCAAGGAGGCCAAGTTGTCTATCTTAGTTGAATTGCCTACCCTAGACTTGGCTACTCAGTATGTCCTATTTGAAGAGAAGGATCCCTTGTAGATAAGGTATGCTCAGTTGATAGAATTGGAAGAAATCAAAAATACAGCAATGCAAGACATGGAGTTCCATCGGGACCAAACAAAGAGAAGCTTTGACAAGAGAGCTAGGGTCAGGAATTTCAAGGTCAGTGACATAGTCCTTAAATGGGATGAGTTCAAGTCAAGGCTTGGCAGGCACACAAAATTTGACTCCTTTTGTGGTGGACCATTTTTAATCACAGAGTGCAAGGGCCCCAATGCTTTTCAACTCTCGAACCTGGATGGTGTCCCTTTGCAAATCTCAGTCAATGGTTTCCACCTGAAGCCTTGTTTTGAGGTTAACCCCTCTCTATAAATTTTTGTAAGTAAGTTTCCCCTGCTTTCCCTATTTTCTAGTCAGTTTCCAGCTTTCCAAGAAATACCCTAAGCATAGTTAGCCCCTGCATCTCTGAGAAATTCTGATGACCCCATTGCCCATTGGATAAGTTTTAAGGTCATTGGTCTATGTCTAGCAGGCTGACATCCAATAGGAAGGTGCCAAAATGTTGCCCTAATTTTTCCCTAGTCAAATTTGGCTTGGTTTTCCACCAGCTCTTCATCTTTACTATCCTGTAGATAGCTCCAAAAAATTTCATCATCTTACCTATCTTCCTCTGGCCTCTGCAAATTTTTCTAGGTCCCTGGCTAGGTAAAAAATGCCTTCAAAAATTCATAAACTAGTCGTTTGATCCAAAAACCCCTTTGGCCATGTTATAATTTTATGTTACTTTATTGGCAGCCACTTAAGTGATTCATATTTGCATGTGCATTAATAATCTCCTAAGTAGGGGGTTTAATATTCCCTAAGTCTCAGCGCACTTTAATTTTCCTAAGGGCCTAACCCCCGGTAAGATCATGTGGTTCTCGCTATTTCAGTGATCTAAGATGCGGTCTATTTAACATCACAAAATAGCGATGACTGTAGATCTTGGTGTCCCTTCTAAGCTCTGTAATGTGTCAGTGGGTCCCTGCCACCTCATCCTATTTGGCAGCTTCTGATTCATCTACGGTGTATGAATATATTTTTCTGTCAGTGGGGTCCTGGTCTCAAAGGATCAATGGTGGTCGCATGTCCACAAGGGTATCTTTTGGGCCATGCGATCATGCGACTGACTATTTGATGGGAATCTTCATGTTTGGGTGGGTCTTGTGTCAAAAGGATGCTACGTAGACTCAATTGGCAATGTTTGATTGGTTGACATTCATATAGCATGGAAGTCTGTTAGTGGGCCCTTGGGGTCAGGCTTTCCTAAGGGGTTAAAACATGGCAGGATCTTGCAGCTATTGTTATACCACCTGAGCAAGATGCACATAAGATGATCTTGTAGTATAGCGATGGTCATCTGATGTTGTTTCTCTAGATCGTGGGTCCACAGTTGTTAGAGATGCTGATTTGGTGCTTTTTGATTGGTTGTTGACAGCCACGGTGGTGTTGACTATGTCAGAGGGGGCTTTTAGGCTATTTTCCATGTGCATCTTGACCGTTCATCTCCCGGGGAAAGCCTTTCATCGATGGTCAGGTTTTAAAATTGGCCACTAGTCATTTGAATTCAAAATTTGAATTTCTGCGAAGGGTTTTTTATGGTTTTTTGATCTTTCTCGACATGCACAGTGCTTGGTAGCTCAAGCATTGAATCCTTCCAGACTATGGTGGTCGTGAGAATCTCAGAGGTGATCGTTGGATGGTGTTGCAAGGTCCTTTGTCGTGTCTCCATGCCGCAGGATGATGATGAGGGTTTGGCGCTAGTTTTTCTATAGTACTACTCTCGGGGAAGATTTCATTGTTTTGGAGCCTTCATGGCTGAGTGGAGTTGCAAGTGGGTAGTTAGATCAAGGTTGATGGGTCTACAGATAGTTCCAGTATAGAAGGATACATGCAAGGTGGAAGGGAATGTCTGTTCTCAGAGATTTTTGATGGTTTGTACCTTTAGGGTTTGATGATACATTATAAAATTTGTAACCCTAGTTAGGTCAGTTTTGACTCCTACCTGCGTGCAGTGAGTGTATATATTGTTTTTTTTGGAGCCTTAGTGTAAGGAGGTTGACAATTGTAAAAGGAAAGAGTCTTTCTCAGGAATCCATCTGTGGTATCACTTCTACCCTCTGGTTTTCTACTTTTGTAAGTCTCCCATTGATGATTCAGAAAAGCTTGAGGTATTTGTCATATTTTTTCTATCCCTATCCTCACTGTTTTGATTATCTCTTAGTGGATCAAAGTTTATGAATGCCATTAAATGGACAATTGGGGTTCCTAGTCCCTCTCATTTTTTTCAATTATGTGTGTTATTGTGTTTGATCTGATTTAGATGTTCTTGTGGGTATACTTCAGCCCCTTAGCAGTCTTGTCTCAATCCTACACCGAGTTGCAGAAGGGAATGTTTGTTTGCAGGTCATAGGTTGAGTCTTTTGTTTAGACCCTCCTATGAAATACTTATGCAAACCTATTCAATAAGTTGTGACTTACTAGACCTAATTCTTCCATTGATCACAGTCCTATATACTGAAATCCACACCTTAACTTCGGTGTATCACCTAATAGGTAATTTGTTTCAAGTTATTTCCCTTTCAAGCACTCCTCCTATCCCTTTCCCTATAAAGTTATTTCATTTCATAGCAAGAAGCAGATTAGGGTGATTATCCAAGAGGAACCAGCCTAGAATCTGGAGGTTTCATCTTAGTTAGAATAGGTCCCACACCTGGAGATGAATCCAATGTTATACTAGGTTATCAAGACCAAGAGAGCTTGAGACAAAGGCGCAAACTTAGTGTATAATAGTACTCTTTTGAACATGCTTTTATTTTCAAAATATTCATCCCAAATTTTTTTGCAATGCAAATAATTGTGCTCTTCCAAGTGTCCTTCGGTAGAGGCTTTGTAAATATGTCTGCAAGTTCTTTTGATGTAACAAATTCTAACTTAACTTCCTTCTCTTGCACTTGTTCTCTTAAGTAGTGATACTTAATAGATATATGCTTTGTTTTAGAATGCATCATTGGATTCTTTGAAATATTAACTTCACTAGTGTTGTCACAATATATAATCACCAGCTTAGTGATTACGTGATTCATTCCTTCCAACACTTGCTTGATATATGCAATATTTGAATAGTTAGTTGTAGCAGCAACATACTCTGCTTCAACTGTAGATTGAGAAATGCAAGCATGTTTCTTACTTGTCCATGTAACAAGTCTTTCACCAAAGAAGAATGCTCCTCTGGTGGTACTTTTTCTATCATCAACATTTCCAGCCCAATCAGCATCGATGTATATCTTTAGTTCAAATTTGCCTTCCTTAGGATACCACAATCCATAATCTTTTGTCTTCTTCAAGTATCTTAAGATTCTATTTGTAGAAACCATGTTTGATTCTCTAGGGTTTGCAAAAAATATTGCAACAATTCCAACAACATGTGCTATATCAATCCTACTGTGAACTACATACATTAACTTACAAATCATAGATTGGTACATTGTCTAGTTTACCTCTATAATTTCATCTTCCTTAGTCAATTTGCATCCATTAGCCATCGGTGTTCCCATAGGTTTAGCATCTTCCATGCTAAATGTTTTCAGTACTTTCTTTATATATTTAGATTGTGTGATGAATATCCCATCACTCTATTGAATCACTTGTAAGCCTAGAAAGAACTTAATCTCTCCAAACATAGACATTTAAAAATCTTTTCTCATCTCATCAGCAAAGGCTTTACATATGTGATCTTGACCTCCAAAACTAATATCATCCACAAATATTTTAGCAATAAGAATAGTATCATTAGTATCTCCTTTCATATACAAATTGTTGTTCTCACTAGTTCTAACAAATCCAATGCTAAGAAAATAATTATGTAACCTGTCATACCAGGCTCTTAGTGCTTGCTTCAAACCATATAAAGCTTTATGTAGTCTACATACCATGTCTTTTTTGTTTGGATCAACCAACCCTTTTGGTTGTTCTATGTAGACCTCTTCTTCAAGTATTCCATTCAAAAATGCTAACTTAACATCCATTTGATACACTTTGAATTTCTTTTGTGCAGCATATGCAAGTAACATTCTAACTCCTTCTAATCTAGCAATAGGTGAAAATGTTTCACCATATTCTATGCCTTCCTCTTGTGCATATCCCTTGCATACTAGCCTAGCCTTGTTCCTTGTTACCTCACCATTCTCATTCAACTTGTTTCTGAATATCCACTTAGTACCGATAACATTTTTTTCTTTAGGTCTGGGTACTAAACTCCAAGTTTTATTTTTCTATATCTTCTCTATTTATTCTTTCATTGCATTAACCCATTCTTCATTCTCTAATGCAACATTTACATTCTTTGGTTCAAATTCACAAACTAGACATGTACCTTGTCTTGCTTTGCTTCTTGTCATCATGCCTTCTTGTCTGTCTCCAATAATTTGTGTCTTAGGATGATGTCTTCTGAAAAATCTTTCTAGTATTCAATCTCTTCTTTCTTGTTCATCCTGGGCAGGTTCATTTGCTTTCTCGGTAGGTCCTTCCTGCTCATCGGTTCCTCTTTCTTGTTCGTCAGTATTGTTCTCTTGTTGACCAGTAATCATTGTCTGCTGCATCACTAGAACCTCTAGTTGTTCAATGTAAGTGAATCTACTATAGTCTTCAGGTTCCTTTCTACTTTCCTCTGTATTCTTATCATCAAACTCATCGACTCAAATATTAGCACTTTCAATCATTTTATTAGTTACTTTATTTAGACACTTATATGCTTTACTTTTAGTGGAATATCCCAAAAATATCCATTCATCACCTTTTGTGTCAAACTTTCCATTTCTTTCATGTTTTAGAATAAAGCATTTACTTCCAAAAATTCTAAAATAACTTACAGTGGGTTTGTGTCCAAACCATAACTCATAGGGTGTCTTGTTAGTGTCCTTCTTCAGTTGTACTCAGTTCAAAACATAAATAGTTGTACTAGTAGCTTCTCTCCAGTATGTCTGAGCAACATTCTTTTGCAACATCAGTGTCCTAGCATAGTCAACTATTGACCTATTCCTCCTTTCAGCAATTCCATTCTGCTGAGGTGTCCTCAGTGCAGAGACCTATCTTTTAATGCCATGCTCATTACAAAAATTAGTAAATTCATCAGAGATAAATTCACCTCCTCTATCAGATCTTAAAAATTTCAATTCTTTACCAGTCTCTTTTTCTACTTTTTCTTATACCACTTGAACATCTTAAATTCTTGAGATTTTTCTTTTAAGAACATGACAATCATCAATCTAGTATAGTCATCAACAAAAAGAATAAAGTATCTATCACCATAATAACTTTGAGTTCTCATAGGACAACATAGGTCGGTATGAACCAACTCAAGTATCTTCTTTTTTATATAATCTTTGCTTTTGAAACTAGATTTATTCATTTTACCTTTCTGACATTCATAACACATAACATGATCAGGCATTGATAAGTTAGGTAGACCTCTAACTCTTCTCTTTTTACTGATTTTAATTATGTTATCAAAATTCACATGGAATAACCTTTTATGCCACTACCAAGCATCTTCATCTTTCATCATTAAGCAAGAAGACTTATCAGTATCAAAATAAAATAGATTACCTCTTGTTTGTGCTCCAGTTCCAACCAGTCTTCCTGTGTCATCAAATAGTTTTACTTTCTTTCTCCTAAAAGAAACTCAGTGGCCTGAATTGTTTAGTTGTGCCACACTTAGAAAATTATAGTTCAGTCCTTTCACCCAATAATAATTTTTATATTTTATTCTATCATTTATCATCAGGGGTCCTTTTCCTTTTACCATACAGGGTGCATCATTACCCATTCTCATAGATCTTCCATTGTATTCTTCAAGTTGATCAAATTTTTCTTCATCGCCAGTCATGTGATCTGTACAGCCACTGTCTATAATACATGTATCATTTCTGTTAACTTTAGAGATTAGTGTTTTTTCTACATGTTTTTCTTCTTCCTCTGAATCATCTTTCATAGCAACAAATACAACTTCTACATCATCATCAGAGTCAGATTCAGATTCAGATTCATTTTCTTCAACTATGTAACATACCTTTTTACCTTTATCATTATTGTCTCGGTTGTCTTTATTGTTGTGTTGGTAGCTCCTGTTGTTTCTTCTCCCATAGCTTCCTTCAGATTGGTCCTTGTTTTTGTCATCATGTTTCTTATGTGGACATCTAGAAACAATATAACCAACCTCTTTACAATTAAAACATGCTAAAGGTAATTTACCTCTATATCTCCCTTTACCTTTAGGTAACCTTATGGCCATAAGAGCTTCAAGTTCATCAAGCTCATCATTAGTATTTCTATCACTATCATTTTTATTATTCTTGCTACTAGACTTACCAATCTTTAGAGAAGTCATAAAAGCAGATTCAACAGACAGTACACCATTGTTATCAAAGTTGTTCAATTCAAAGGTTGTTAGCTTATCGATCAGATTATCAAGAGTAAGGGTGTTATCAGATGCAGACCTTGTTTCATGAATTGTAGATATTCTGATTGCATAAGCCGACAATAAGATTCTAAGAGCTTTTCTTACTACTGTTTCTTCATCAATAACACCATCAGATGCTTTAATAGCATGTACTACCTCTTTTAGTTTGTTTGTATATTGTACAATATTTTCATCTTCATATCATCAAATCTACCCCTTAGGTTTTCAGCTCTGGTTCTTTTGGCATTCACATCACCACTGTAAACTTGAGAAAGTTTATCCCACATACCTTTAGCAATTGCGCATCTTTTAATATCTTCAAATTCAGCATCGATACAAGAAACAACAATCTCCATCATAGTAACATTGTGTTCATGTCTATCTCTTAGTTGATCAAGAGTCAAGGGACTAGTGGTTGGTTGAATGTAGCCATTCTCCATCAATTCTATTGTAGAATTCCCAATTCCAAATATGTGCAACTTCATTTGGCTTTGCCATACTACGAAGTTATCTTTGTTCAGCTTTGGCACTTCCCTCTTATACATTTTGAGATCTTTGTACTAAAGTCCTTAAAACTCTGTTCTAAGCAACTGAAGCTTTGATACCAATTGTTAGAATAACTAAGGGGGGGTGAATCAGTTATCCACTATCCCAAGTCAAAATATATAATCCAAAAACAAATATCTTAAACTTCTCCTACTCAGTAACTTAAAATACTAAACTGTATGTGCTTTTTCTGATTACTAGACATTAACTTATAATTATTACCGACCAAATATAATATGCAATATGTAAATTATGATAATAAGTAAATATCACAATCAACACATAACACAAGATATTTAACGTGGAAACCCTGTGAAGGGAAAAACCACCTGGGACCGGCAACCCAAAAATTGTTCACTCTTCTGAAGTGAGGTCGGTGAAGACCCAACCTTGTTAAAGGTTACAAACACACTATTAGGTGTGACCTTGTTAGAGATTTTAGACCAACAATTATCACTCAACCAACATTCACTATGAGGTTTACAGGATAACAATGTTCATTCTATGAATGATACATAAAAGACTTTCCTAGTCCACTCTATTAAGAGATTTATCTGATTACAATGGTTAAACTGTAATAGCAATTTGATCTGAATATAAAACAACTTTAATTGCAGATTCTCAGATCTATTTTTAAGCTCAATCAAATCTTCTGATCATTCATCAATTTTGTATCAATCACTATTATTTAACTTACTATCACTCGGTAATAGCTTTCTGACGCTTAGTTATCTCTGTAGTTTGGTTCTTCCTTAACCAGTTTGATCAAGTATGCATGAAACTTGTTCACGTGAAAATATCTACAGTTTTCTCCTTCTGACATATGTTTCATTAGAAACTCTAGTCTCTTATATAGACATGTAAAATATTTTCTTTTCCTCCATTAGATTTTGTCACTTAATCACCTTCGTTGATTTTTCTGCTTTAACCTTCCTAGCCTGATGTGTCAATAACATGTTTCATTTCAATCCTTTAGATCTTCCTTGAATTATGTTAGTCGTCAATCTTCATAACAAACATTATCCTTTACTAAATTTGAGGTACTTTCCAGCTCATCACTCCTTATTGGCTAAAGTGATCATTGGTTCTTTTCTCCTACTCGATTAACAAAGAAATGCGTCAGTAAACACTAGCTGAGTTTATACTATGCTTGGTATACACTACACTCTACTGGTGTATACTAGAATGCTTCTTTAACTGACCGCATTGCTTTGTGCATTTTGGTTCTATCCTTCATCATAGATGAATGCAACATCCTTAAGTCAATAACATAAGGTCATAGACACATAAATAAGTTATTCAATGTATTCCTTATCCTCATCTGTCATATCCATCTTCCTCAATGTAGATATTTTTGTTCTTCATCTCTTTTACTCCTTCTTTCTACAAATGTTTAGGTATAGTAACTTACAAGATAAGTGCTATCACAACTAGTAGACATCAATGACAACATATTACTGATTTAAACATATTACATATCTAATCAACAAAACAATGATCTTCTAATCACATATCTTCAATTAGGTTCTAAATCAGTTGTAGTTTATCAGCCCAGATGGTCTAGAAGCGAGAGCTCCAGTGATGAGTTGAAGACTGAAGATGCCATCTCTGGTTAAGAATGTCCACCATGGGAAGATGGGGAGACAATCATCTATAGTCCATCCTTGACTTGTAATTGCTGAAAGGAGTGGTAGGATACCATTTCCAATCCTTCCACTAGGGCCAAATAGTCTGAATACAAAGCTTATGTAGCAAATTATCAGGAAGCACATAAACCAACATATCAAAAGTCTGATGATCTGTGTGAGGCAATAAAAATTGCACCTTCATATCCTCCCAAGTTTGGAGACTCATAGTGGCCCTAGAGATGAGATCTTTGGGAGTCTGAATGCCTTGTTTGAAAAAATGTAGAGCATTGGCCCATTGAGCCTTAGCTAGAGGGATGCCTTGAATAGCAAACAACAGGGATTACCATAGGTTCTATTGATTGAAGGAAAGCCCATTGTGAAATCCATCACCATCCCATTGAAGCCAAATTTTAATAGCTTCCTAGGCTTTCCAAATGCTCTTAATGATGAAAGTGCCCTGAATCTGAACAGGCTCCTTCATAATGAGAAGGGTCTGAAGACCAATGCCCTTCCAAGCTGGCCTATGAATAGGGAATCCTAAAGAGATGTAGTGCTTGACAGGGATCTTACAGGCCTCATAACTAATAAGAGCACAAATAATCCACTTGGCACACAGAGAAATACCTTGTGTCTAAGTGGAGAGAAGGCCAAGGCCACTAGAGTCTCTAGAGAGATAGCAATATTCCCAAGCAACTCTATGGAACACTTGCCTATCAGCTCCAAAGGCCTAGAGAAAGTCTCTGAGAAGGCATTCCAACTTGAGATATGAGGCTTTAGAAGGAGCCCACCAAGAGGAGTAGTAAACATGAGTAGCAGCCAAAAATTTGGAGAAAATCTAGAATTTCCCTGCAAGGGCGAGGGGCTTGCAGATCCAATAATGCAACTTTTTCTCAATCTTGGTAATCAAAGCATTCCATAAGTCCATAGTAGATCCATGGAAGGAAAAGGGAATTCCCAAGAAGTGGAAGACTTCTCAATGTTGGACCCATTTCCAATCAAACTTAGCAAGCCAGGGAGGGGCTAGAAAGAAAGATTGTTTGAAGAAAAGGGTCTTATGCCACTGAATAGTAGATCCAGAGGCTTGACAAAAAGTGTCCAGGCACTGTAAAGTATTAGAGATATTTTCCTCATCCTTAATAGGAGTGAGAAAGGAGTCATCCACAAAGTGACCATTGACAAGCTAAGAAGAAGAATTAGGCAGGGAAATGCCCTGAACCAAACCAGTCGAAATAGAATTGGCAAGCAAATAACCAAAACCTTTAGCAGCAAGCACATATAATGTAGGAGCTAGCAGACAACCTTTGCAGATGGATCTAAAAACCCCAAAGGTGTCATATTGATACCCATTGATAGTTATGCACATAGAGGCATCACCGAAAAGCATCTCAACAGACTACAAGAAATTACGATCAAAGCTAAGAGCTTGTAGGATGGCAAGAATGAAAGGCTACTCAATGCGGTCATATGCTTTATCAAAATCAATCTTGAGAAATGAAGTGGGTTTCTTAGATTGACGAGCCTATTCCATCCCTTCCTAGACAGCAATAATATTGTCAATAATATACATGGACTTAATAAAGCTAGTTTTCTCAGGGAAAACCAACGTAATTTTTAGTGACAAATATTTTCCTTTTGGCAAATTCTAGGTAATATGTTTGATGAAATTGGTGAATCTCGTAGGTATAGGCTGGCCCATATTTTCCCAATCTTGCCACGGTAACTATTGAATATTAATTGGAATCGCCAATTAGATTTGTCATTTGACAATGTTGAGCATTATATCCACCTATAACTAATATGTTGTGGTTCTTTTAACAGTCTCTTATTCACCAATGATATTAATTATGAATTGCATATAAAATTTAAAATAGCCAAATGGTTTATATTGTTATCTTAACCATGACCTATTTCACCACCCATTAATTAATTGTTTTATTGACCATGATGTATTTTGCCAACCCATTAATTAATTGTTTCATTGACCACAATGTATTTCGCCAACCTATTAAAAATAGCATTGATCAGGTTGGCACATTTTTGCCAAAAGCCGTAAAAAAAATAAAATTTAGAAATTTGGAATTTGGAATCATGGATTGATATAAATTCAAATCAAATTTATAAAACTTAAAAGTAGTCTTATTGTGTGTCATTATAAATTTTTGGAGTTGGAGGGCCATATTTACAAATAAGTTTAACAATCTTCCAACAATAAATAGAAGATTCTGCATTTCAGAGAGTCATAATTTAGAGGAAGCAAGACAAAGGTAAGCAATTATTTGTTCATATTTTAGAGTATTTCTATTAATTTTAATTCCTAGAGGCTACAAATTAGAATCCTAGTGACTAGTGAGAACTGAGAGGTCATTGGGTGAAGATGTTGGACAAGGGTGACTATCCTGAGATTGAGTATCCTCAGGCTACTACTACTGAAGGGATTCAGATATCAGTGGAGATTGAGACTCAAAATTCTCATTGTGCTTGGGCTAGTGAAGAGATTGGAAAGCTAGACAAGGGTAAGACTCCTTAGGGCAGTGAAGGGCAGCGTAAGACTCATCAGGGCAGTGAAGGGCCTAGAAGGCCATCAAAATGCCCAAAACTTAAAGATACTACCATAAAGGATTTCTTTGGAGTTGGTAATGTTTTTGCTCCATCAACATCTACAATTGCAAGTGCAAAATCCATTCACAATAGCTCAATAGTACCAGTACCACAAGCTGGGGTTGTCATTGAGTCAAATCAAAATCAAAATGCATCAAATGAGGATAAGAATGGTGGCATGAGAGAAGATGTTATAAGGGATACACATAACCTGTTGGAAGAAAATGCTAGTAATGAAGATAATAATGATGTTGGTAGGAAGAAAAGAAAAAGGGAAGTAAAAATGGGGTGGGAGTGGGAACTGACAATAAATTTTAAGGTTGATTGGGTAGCAAAGTACTAGTTCATTAAACTAGTCCTAAGAAATGATGAACAACCAATAAAATACAGGTGTAAGATTTGTACTTGGAAAACTAAAAGACAGAAGAAGTTGTAGCTAAAGCTTGACACTATAGAAAAGCATATTGGTAAGGTTTATGAAAAATAGACCGTAGACGGACAAGAAATATCAGTAGTGAGATGGAAATCAAAGGAAGAATGTCTTCATGTTAAGTATTCCATAGAATATGAAGAGCATAACAAGAGAATGGCATTAATTGCTAGTAGTGAAAATCCAACCAAGGTTGGGTTTAAACATGCAGCCAATGAAGCAAACCTGGCAAATACCATTTAGATGAGTGTTGTTTTTCATATTATGTCGAGAGGGCATCCTATGAAATTTCCTCACTATCCTATGTCACATTGGTCAAAAAATGTTGGATGGGAAATGAAAAACTATCTTTTTGAGGTGGAAAAGAAAAATTTATAGGAGAAAGTAAAACAATCTAGATTCATTTCATTATCCATAGATAAAGTTACTGCAATAGATAAAACTGCTTGGATCTGTATGCATGTGTATACAATAAAAGAACATGTCTTCCAAGCTCATCTACTTTGCATTTGTAAAATGAGGGGCAATTCAACAACAAAAAACTTATATTTTGAAGTGAAGAATGCTTTGAATGAAATTGCCGGTCTGGATGATTTGACAATTGGAAAGAAGTTAGTGTGTGTTGGAGTTGATGGAGCTGTAGTAATGGAAGGCCAAAGGAATGGTCTTTGTGCAAGATTACAAACTATTATTGTACCTTACATGCTTGGCATACATTGCATGGCCCATCGAATGAATTTAGCATATAAAATTGTAAGTGATTTTCCTATAGTGTCAAAAGTTGAAGATCTAGTTCACGACATATACTCTTACTTCTGCAGAAGTTCTAAACATTTTGTAGAATTTAAGATTTTCTTAGAGGGAGTAACACTGGTAAACAAGATTCTCAAGGATGTTGAGACTAGATGGATCTCTTTACATGGACCAGTAGAAAGTGTTGGAAATTGCAATTGAAGTAATTGTTGTATTGTCATTGATGTCAAACCTTAACTGGTAAGACTGTTGCTCCTTAGGAAAGTACTATATCTATTTTATTGTTGTGAAGGGGGAAAAACAAGGATGGTAACAATAGCACCTAAGGAAAGGTGATTTATCTTGATACTTAAATGAGTACTTGATTATGTTGCACAATGATGAGATAATGTATTTTTTATCTTAGTAAGAATGAAGACTAAAATGATAGGCTTAACTGAGAAAAAGTGAACAAATCTAGTTTAAGCTGAGTGATGTTAGTGTTGACCGAGTTAGTGTATGCCGAGAAAATTCAGTGTTGACTGAACATTAGTTAATTGCTGAGGAAGACAGTGTTAGCCGAGGAAACATTTTTACTATTGACCTAGCTTTCTAGTATAGACCGAGAAGTTGAACACAATATTGACCGAGCATCAATAGTTTACATTTGAGGGAGAATTTAGATTTCCAACCGACATCATTGAATTCTTGGATTACGTAAAACATGTTGACTTTATTTATTGATTGTATGAAAGCATTTAATGCACTATAAACTATTTCATTGCAGATATTTAAGATATTTGAGATGTTTCTAAAAAAGAAGATGAAAAACATAAAGTGGGTAGATTCAATGTATCTGACCTAACCCTAAGATCTACAAAGGAGATTAAGTGATGAAAGATGTATTAACCTAATTGAGGAAGTATTAAGGAAACCTAAGCATGAGGTTGAAGTGTTGATAGAGGATGTTGGAAGATCAGTTGATGTTATTGACTGTATAAACAGAGAAGGCAAAAGGAGAAGTGTTGTGATTGCTTGAAGGAAAGTTTTGAGAAGATCAGTGATGGAGATGAAAAAGGTTCACAGTCAATAAACTAGCATATGTGTATGGAATTGGATCTAATATTTGCAAAGTGAGTTGTATATTTTTTAATCAATACTACTACTACTTTATAACCATTGTAATAGTCAAAATCCTTTTAACAGAGGTTGACCTAACAGTCATTGGTATAAATCCTTTGAACAAGGTTGCATTCTAATGGAGTCTATGTAAGTCCTATAACAAGGCACACTTTTAACAGAGTGGCTTAAATCCTTTAACTAGGTCACACCTAACAGTGTGTTTGTAACCTATGACAGGGTTGGCTTTTCACCGAGCTCACTTCAGAAGAATGAAAATAATAGTAGCATGTTACAAAGTGGTTTTTCCCAAATTGGGTTTCCACTATAAATCCTAGTGTCAACACTTGTGTGAATTTTTTGGTTTGAACATTTCTTTGTTTTACAAGTTAGATATAGCTGGGTAGTGGACTGCAATGTTATATGTTTCTATTATACAATCAATAATGATAGAGTAGCTATTGATTGTTAGATTTGATTTGTTGAAGAGTTTTAAAGTTTTTTTTATACATCTAGACTTGAGAACAACTAATTAACCCCCACTCTTTGTTTTTCTAAATCATATTAACAATTGGTATAAGAGTTGTGTTGCTTACTGTTGGTGCTTACAAAAAACAAGTTTAAAGGTACTTGAAGAAAATGATCAGGATGTATAAGAAGGAGGTACCAAAGTTGAATAAGGAGAACTTCCCTGCATGGAAAAGCTTGATGAAGCTGCATCTGGCCGATATTGGTGATTCTGCAAAGTACTATATTGAGAATGACTATGTCTCACCTGTTACACCTTTGACTATCGAGGAAATCAGAGCTAAGAAAGAACATAATCAGGCAATGTTAGAAATTGCATCTGCCCTAAGCTATATGGAATTTGAGGACATAAAGTATTTCACAAGTGCTAACGAGATGTGGGACATGTTGTCATATTTTTGTACATTTTGGAAGCCTAATTACTAGATGAGCTACTATACCCTAGTTTGTGTTATTAGTGGTCTTGTTTAATATTTGCGTTCATTACATTGCAAAATACATCAAAAGGGAAAAGAAATGAATTGCATCTAAATCTACACATACATTTATCTATGGTATTTATACAGTTCAAAGAAGCAAGAAACTGAAAAGAAAAGTATCTATCTAGGCTCACATAGGCCATCAGCATAGCCTTTACCAAAATTGAATAGATGAGTGCAAATATACATAAAAGGTATTTAATATTGGGTTAACAGACATTGCCTAGTATTGAAGTCCGAAGCCCGGTGTTGGTGTACAAAATGATGCTTATGCTCTAATAGGCTGCCAGTATACCCTCAAATAGATTTTAGGGGTGGTTAGCTCCAAAATGTAATGAGGTCTTAGGATAACTGGACCAACTATAGGGACTTAAAATGCCCTCTTCTGCTTCTGGCTCTACAAAACCAAGGTGGGTGCACCTAACCTAGTATAAAATAGACTTCATACACTAAGAACTAGGTTTGAATAACAGATAAATGGATAGCAAGAAAGTACTGAATGTTAACCACACACTCATTGACTCTCCATTGCTATGGGGTAGAACCACAGACAACCAAATGCTGAAAACTTAAAGAATGGTTCTTAATTTATGTGTTTCAATCATAACAATCTAAGTTAGGATGTGTCAACAAGGAAATACTCATCTAGGCCAGTGCCTCATCCATTGGGCAACTTTTCTTAAATAGATCACATACACACACTAGAATTATATCTGAGATTCAAAGCCATAAACACATCTATAATCTCCTTCACTACTTATATGAAATCCTCACATAGACAAGAGATAGACCTATGTCTCATCTAAAGCATAATTTAATCGAATCCTTGATTAGAACTAAAGAATGAAGACACATACACAAACAAGTATGCAGTGAACTAGAAAGTTCAAAATCTATCTGTAATGACACAAAGGAGAGATAAGGATCATATATTTGCATTAAGTATGAAGAATCCTTAAGTGCATACAATCAATTCAAGCATAACAAGCTTGCAAACTATAGCTTAGTCCTACAACTTTCATTCAATTTCCAACAAAAACTAAGTCAGATCATTACAATTCAGACTGGGCAGAGGACTCACAACCGAAAAAGCTTGAATACCAAACTCCCAATGCTATAAAATGATCATGAAAATCCCTTTATACCAGGGTTACAATACAAGCATAATGATCATTTGAAATCAAGATTCAAATCCACCTAACCCCACCAAGAAATTAATGCAGACAAGACCAGGATCAGGCTGCCACATGCAAGCTCAAACAGTCGAAAACTAATAGAAAACTAGCCCTGTACTAGGCCAAGTACCGAATCATCATCAGACCCAAAGAAATCAGGCCAAAATGACCCTTGACACATGCTTTAGGGTACTGAATCATTTATTCTCCTATGGCAAGACATTCCTCTACAACTACCATGGCAACCTGGACCACAATGCAACACTTGGCTATCAATTCCACCCACTCTGGCCGCTCCAAAATTGAATTTCTAGTACTTCCTTGCTTGAAACGCTCTACAGAGTTTGAATTTCAATCCTAATAGTTGCCTCATGGCACCATCAGCAAATCAGTGGTCCTCGTTTGAGTCTCTATTATCTTTAAGTCATGGCCATCCAATTAATTCTATCTCGCGGGCTTACTTTTCCTTTTAAAATAGTGCCCAGTCAAATCTAGTGAATTGGTGACAAAGACCTCCACCGATTCATGAGACACCTAATGCCTTTTGCAAATGCATGACAAGACAACACTTTATCAGAACCACCAATTCTTTTTGTTCGGACCGCCAAAACCTTAGACCCCACCTGCCAACGAGACCACGAAACAACTATAGATGGGCCCCAGCACACGTGGCACCCTATCGCATGATCACATAGCCAAAAACTGGGCTATGCAATCATGCGATAGCCAACCCAAAGCCACCACATCACCACCTCCGGGACCACAGAACAACAACCACCAACTGCGAAGAGCCGGGACCCATGCGGATACATGGCAAGCAGTCGCATGATCGCATCTCAGAAAAGTCTGACATGCGGCCATGCGTTAGCCAATAAGGACATGCCAACTGTCACCCCTCTGACACTGGGCCTAGGAAAATTAAGGCCGAAGACTTAAGAAAAATTAAAGCTTGCAAGGCATGAGTTAGGAAAAATTAAAGCAGCTGAGGAACCTGAGAATTAGGAAAATATTTTAAAAGGGACCCGCCATCAAGTCGGACCTACACAGCTAAGACCGGCGAACAAGGAGTTTCAAAAATACACAGGGTCTATTTGAAAATTTGAAATTCAATGGCTAGTTTCTAAATTATTACAAGGGTTTAAGGACTAGGGAGCTAGAAAAATTTGCAGAGACCAGGGGAAAAAAGCTATGGCCATGAAATTTTTTGCATGTGCTAACAGTGGCTCATACTAGGGGATGCATGTTTCTTGCAAGCATGACAAGAATTTAGAATCATTGGGAGAGCAGACCAACTCAAAATTTTGACACAAAAACATAGAGCAGACAAAAACAGGGAAACCTAAACTACTGTTCATGGAAGAGATACTTCAGGAGAAGTAAAACTTTAGGAATTGTCCATGAACAGGCAATTCCAAAGTATCACCAGTTAAATCCTTTAAGACATATGAATGTGTTCCCCACTTGCTCTCAATCAGATAAGGACCCAACCAAATAGGATCAAATTTTCCATGCTTTCCCTTATCCTCCAGCCTTGCATTCCACATCAGGACCAAATCATCAATTTCAAAGCTCCTTTGAGTTGTTCACTTATCAAACAAATTTTTACACTGCCGCTACAATGTCTCATTTTTCTCATGTGCATCCCTCCTTACTTCCTCTAACTGGATTAGCTCATCCATTCTCACCCTCATCTCATCATTTAAATCTTCATCATATGCCTGGATGAACCTGTACATTTGCAACAAATTGTTCTGTGGTAATCTAGCACTTATCCCATAAACCAGGTCAAATGGGGTACAACCTATGGCTTTCTTTATAGTCACTCTGTCAGCCCACAATGCCCACCATAACTTTGAGTCCCATGCTTTCTTATTTCTGTCCAACACCCTTTTGAGAATCTTGATAAGGCTTTTATTACTAGATTCAGCCTAGCCATTCCCCTGTGGATGGTATGGGGAAGAAAATGAAATGTGTATCCCATATTGCTGACAAAAATCACCAAATTCCTATGATCTAAAACACATTGCATTATCAATCACAACTATCTCTAGGCAACCAAATCTAGTGAGAATATTCTGCATTACAAAATCAATTACCACTTTACTAGTAGCCCTCCTAGTAGGGATAGCTTTAACCCACTTGGTAAAATAGTCTGTTGCCACTAGTATGTATGAATTTCCACCACTAGACTTGTTTGGAATTTCACCAATGAAATCAATACCCCACTTCTAAAAAGGATACTAAACTGAGACAGGCCTGAGTGGAAAATTCCCACTAAATTTCAACTTTCCTACAAACCTTTGGCATGCATCACATTTCTTCACAAACTAATGTGTGTCCTCAAAAACTCTAGGCCACCAAAATCCAGACCTAAGAATCTTGTGGGCTGTGGTCTTTGCCATATAGTGTCCTCCACACACACCTTGATGCATTTCTTCCAATAGAGTCTTATATCTTTCATGGTCCACACATTTTAGCAATACTCCTTCATTGCTTCTCCACCACAACTCACCATGAATAATGGCATACCTTGTTGACTGTAACTTGACAGTCCTCCTCTTATTTTCATTCATGTCAGGGGGGAAGAAAAACTTGTGCAAGTAATTGATGGCATCTTTATACCAATCACAGTAATCCATATCGCAAATATATGGCCTCTCTTCCTCCTCTAGTATATTCACATGATTAGCAATCAGATTACTTTGTGCCATCAACTTTGCAAGGCCTAGGCCTCTCACCAATTTTGTAATCTGAATATCAATATTAAATTCTTGGATCCTGTTGATCCATCTACATCTTTTTCTTGATACTTCTTGTTGCACTAATATATCTTTAATAGCAGCACTAGGGACATAAGCAACCACTCTAGCTCCCACAAGATAACACCTAAAAGCCTTGATTGCTTTGACTAAGGCATAAGCTTGTTTCTTAGTGATATCATATTTCAATTCTACTGCATGTAAAGACTTGGTAAAAAATGATATAGGTTGCTCATATCCATCTAAATTCTTTTGTAATAAGACTATTGCAACCGTATGATAAGAAGCAAAAGAGAAAATCTCCATGGGCTTACCATAATCAGGGGTCCTCAAAATAGGGGCATCTTTAATGGCTTGTTTGATACTTCTAAAAGATTCATCTACTTCTTCACTCCATTCTACCTTTGCATCTTTTTTCAACATTCTAGAGATGGGAATACAAATTTTTGCAAAATTTGTAACAAATCTTCTTAGAAAATTTACCTACCCAAAGAAAGACTATATTCCTTTAACATTTCTTGGTGGTGAAAGCCTGTCTATTGTCATAACCCTTTTAGGATTAATTCTCACTCCATCCTTGGACACAATATGTCCTAAGAGCTTGCCTTCTATAACACCAAAAGAACACTTCTTTGGATTCAAAGAAATCCCATACTCCAGAGCTCTGATGAAAATCTTTTCTAGATGCTCACAATGTTGATCCTCCTTTTATGAATATGATGTGAGATCATCTTGGTATACCACTAGAAACTTGTTTATGAAATCAAAAAAAGCTATATCCATAGCCCTCTGAAAATTTGCTCCTGCATTTGTCAGGCCAAATGGCATCCTAACATAAACATATGTTCCCCAAGGGGTAGTGAATGCAGTCTTGAATTGTTCTGACTCCTTGACCATGACCTGATTATATCAAGAGAAACCATCCATCATGGACATTAACTGTGCTCTTGTGACTCTCTGCAGCATATTTTCCATATTAGGCAAACCATAATTGTCCTTTAAAGAATTGACATTCAAATTTCTAAAATCAACACATAATCTAATGTCACCATTCCTTTTTCTGACTGGAACCAAATTTGATAGCCAAGTAGAATGCCAGACAACCTTTATAATACTAGCATCCATCATCTTTTTGAGTTCATCTTGCATTTTTGGTGCCAAAGTAGGGTTCATAGGCCTTAACTTCTACCTAAAGCGTTTGGTTCCTTCCTTTAATGGTATCTCATGTTGAAAGAGATCTTCTCTATAGGCCTTCAAATCTTCATAAGACCATGCAAAAACATGTCTAAATTTCCTGAGAAGATCAGTCAAATTTCTTCTAGTTCTTTGAGATAAACATTTACCTATGTAAATGTTTTTTAGTTCTTGTCTTGTTCCTAGATTCACTTCCTCTAAATCATTTATCTTGTCTACAACTCTAGCAACACAAGCCCTCTCTTTATTATCAAATGTCCTTTTAAGAGCAACCAATCCCCTGGGAATCCTATTTGACTTTAGTTGCAAAACTTCCTTCCCTAGGACACTTGGCTTTCCATTTTTGATGTCAACATATGTACTGAAATCCATCTCCTAACCATCAAAGTGAGATTCACACTGCAAGAATCTTAAAATGTCCTGATCATCAGAAAAAACCTGGCGATTCTCAATGTTATCCGGGATAGAAGGCTTGGACTTACACTCAATCTTGGATATCCCTGCAAAGGTAATGTCCTCCGGCCTTAAGGCTATATTTGCTAGTAAGTCTACCATCCTGTTTTGGCTTCTATCCACCCAATCAATACCAAAGGCACTGAAAACCTCAATCTCATCCCATATAGCATCTCTATATTGTTTCAACCTTTGATTCTTAGATGCATATTTTGATCTAATCTGAGAAACTATTAACTCAGAATCACCAATCACCCTAAGATGTTTGATCCCATGTTTTGATGCTTGTCTCAAACCAATCAATAGGGCTTCATACTCTGCAACATTATTTGTGCAAGGAAACAAGAGAGTGAAAGAAAACTTAAAAGTTTTACCACTTGGGGCTACCAACAATACTCCTGCTCCAGCACCTTCTCTAGAACTTGCTCCATCAAAATATAATGTCCATAAGACATTACCTTCTACCATTTTATTCTCATCATCAGCCAAAAGGATAGGCCTGACCTTTTCTTGCATCTCTTTCCTCTGAACTTGGAATGAACCAATGTTAGTATCAACAAAACAATTCATGCTATCCTTTTCATTCTCCTCAATCATGTCTGGAGTTCTAGCTTCCCTTGACACCTTCACCTTCTCTCCTTCAATGTCAAAAGTTGCAAAAGATAGGTCACATTGAATACTTCCTCCCATGGAGGCACTCCACTTTCTAGATAACAACATTCCATATTGAGGAGGAATGTCAACTATAAGAACACTCATAGTCAACTGTTTATCAGGAAATGTAGCTAATTTATAAGACAAAGCCTTAATGGTACCAATAACTGGCATTTCTCTTGAGTCCATAGCTTGGCATCTCCCATGAGGTGTATCGACATTCAGTCCTAATGATTTCATGATCTCTGCAGGCATGACAGTGTTTGATGCTCCAGAATCGATCATGCAATTCTTCAATATTTTACCATCAATCACAAGGGACAAAAAGAAAGGATCAACTATCCCTACTACATTGTTTACAATATTTGTATCCAAGAAGATTTGAGGGATCTTAGAAAAAATTTCTTCACTCTTACTGTCAGGTGTGTCTTCCAAGGAAGCCACATGCTTGTCATTTCTATTCACCTCCTAGATTCCTACAGAAGAAACACCATTCACCCAATTCAAGGCCTTGACTTTGTGTTCTTCTATTCTCATCATTTCCAAAAGTGGAACCTTGACAGTGATCTGTGAAAGCAATTTAGACATATCTATTGGAACATACTTCTGGCTATTCATGTCTTCATCAAAGACAGTGACAACTTTATCTTTTGTGAAATCAGATTTGTCCTTAAGAGAGGATTCCTCTCCCTTCTGAAAGGTAGGAACAACAATACCTGATGTCTTTGCTTTGTTCCTAGGTGCTGTAATAGGCATAATTTTCTTTTTTACCTTCACTTGGTCAGAAACATAAGCACCCTTGCCCTTTTCTTCATGTTGTTGTACACTATTTTCTGTCCCATTAATGAACATACTGCCTGGTTTACTAGCTGCATTTCCAACTATCCTATTTCTCAAATTGTAATTTCTTCTAGCTTGACTGACCATGTCTGCAGTGATTTGAGCAATTTCTTCATCTGATGGTCTTCTCAAAGAAACTTGCTTCTCACCCCTCACTGCACCACATCCAACATCATCAAACCTTTCATCTTCTTGATTAGTAGAGTCAACTTCATCCCACACATGTGAAAAAGTCATACCACATCCTTCCTTATCATACTGCTCCTCACCTTCTTGACTATCAGGTAAATTTAAAGCAATGACACATTGCTCTGGACTATGAGGAGATTGACAAACAACACACCATGGAACCTCATTAGCTAAATTCACTGAATTTCTCTGCAAAGGATCAGGGATCCTTCCCTCGGGCCTTTCTTGCTTGGTTGGGAAAATGGGCTTGCCATCTTTCCACTGAGTGTTGTAAGGGTAATTTTGCATTCTTGGCTGTCTGCTAAAATTTTTTGGAGCTGACCTCTCCATAGTCACGGCTCTATTGTTTCCCTTTTCTCCAGGGTTTAAACATTCCAAAGCCTTTAAAATCTATTTTAGATTGTTATCCTCTTTGGGTTTAGAGTCAGCAGACCTTCCCATTTCTTTCTTAGTCTGCATTTGAGGCCTACAATCATCTCTTCTTCCTATCTTTCCTGATATTCTTCTATTGCTCTCTATATTGATGGCCAATTTGTAAGCTTCCCTGAGATTTCTAGGGTTCTTATCTCTCAAGAGATATCCCATCTTTGCATCAAAGGCATTCAAGTATGTCACAAGACATACCCTGTCATCTAATTTGATAACCTGCTAAAGCCTATGCATGGCCTTTTGGAACCTTATATTAAATTCAAGGACTTCTTCATTCTGATTTTTCTTTATATTATTAAATTCATTCAAGATAAAACCCTCATTTTTTTTGTCTCCATAATGTTCCTTAAAAAAAATTTTGAATTCATTTCATGACCCTATACTAGCATGGGATAACCCTCTAAACCAATCCCTAGCATCCTCAATTAGGGATTGTACAAATAGCTTCATTATAACATCATCGGGCTCTATATTGTAATCATCTATTACATCTATGAAATTTTTTAGATGTTCTTCACATGTGACGACATTATTTCCAGTAAATTTAGGAAGCTTCTTTCTAATTTCATCAGGGATTACATTAGGATAGCCAGGAATACCAAAGAAGGTAAGTTGTTTGTACCTTTCATGAATAGGAGCTCCCTATGGTGGATCCATTCCTTGAGATGTAGATGTCCTTGTGTTTGAACCATTAGGAACTCTAGCGACACCCAATACACCATTTGCTTGAGCTGCATTGTTACCTTGAGTTCCACCTTGTCCTAAAAAAGAAGCAGCAATATTTGAAGGTCCTGAAGCATGCTTGAGAAAATCAATCTTTTTCCTGATTTCTACAGTAGAAGCCTCCAACTCAACTTTCTCTAGTTCTTTGTCCAATATCTCTTTCTTCCTTCTAGCTATCTCAAGGTCTGAATCTAATCTCAGTCCTGGATCTGATGTTCTATCAACAACAACTTGTTCATTGATCTGAACTCCAATGGCCTTCTGCTTTCTTTTGTCCTTTGGCCTAGTTTCCTCATGTGTTCTTTGCACAATAGGTTGTTTCTCTAATCTCTCAGGATTTGGGACAAAATTAATTGCCTCCAAATCTAGCAATTGCCTCTTTAGCTGATCAGCCCTGATCATGGCTTGTCTTACCTTTTCTTCTTTTTCTTTATCTTTTCACTGCCTAATGGCAAGCTACTCCTAAACTTTTCTCTCTAGTTCATAAACCCCTTCAAAGATCTCCTCTGATTCAAGGAGTGTTTCCTGAGACTCATCATCTCCCACTTGAGTTTTATCTTCATACTGATTTAGTCCCAAGTCAACAGCCACTTCATATTCTGAATTGTCTTGTTCTTGACTAGGCCTGGCTTCGGCCTCTTGTCTAATATCTCTCTTGTTTCTCCAAGTCTGAGAAACACCCCTTCTTTTCTTTCCTCCCCTTGTCTGACTAGGCCTTGAAGTACTTGGAATACCTTCTTCCATTATGTCTTCAGGATGCTGCTTTCTCCAGGACCTAGTAGCTTTATAACTCATTCTGCAAAATAAATCACTGACCAGTACTGCTACCAAGATTTTTGAGTCACCACCCAAGTGTATTGGGAATATTATAAGATGATTTCTTGACTTCAAAAATGCTCAAATGAATTAAAGAGATAAGGGATAAGAATGACCCCATTTTTTTTAATGATGACCTACTAGTTTGGATGAACATGAATAACATATCCCCAAAAGAGTCACCATCTTGTTGGTGTCCAAAATAATGCTTATGCTCTAATAGGCTGCCAATATACCCTCAGATAGATTTTAGGGGTGGTTAGCTCCAACATGTAATGAGGTCTTAGGATAACTGGACCAACTATAGGGACTTAAATGCCCTCTTCTGCTTCTGGCTCTGCAAAACCAAGGCGGGTGCACCTAACCTAGTATAAAATAGACTTCATACACCAAGAACTAGGTTTGAATAATAGATAAATGGATAGCAAGAAAGTACTGAAAGTTAACCACACACTCATTGACTCTCCATTGCTATGGGGTAGAACTACAGACAACCAAATGCTGAAAACTTAAAGAATGGTTCTTAATTTATGTGTTTGAATCATAACAATCTAAGTTAGGATGTGTCAACAACAAAATACTCATCTAGGCCAGTGCCTCATCCATTGGGCAAGTTTTCTTAAATAGATCGCATACACACACCAGAATTATATCTGAGATTCAAAGCCATAAACACATCTATAATCTCCTTCACTACTTATATGAAATCCTCACATAGACAAGAGATAGACCTATGTCTCATCTAAAGCATAATTTAATCTAATCCTTGATTAGAACTAAAGAATGAAGACACATACACAAACAAGTATGCAGTGAACTAGAAAGTTCAAAATCTATCTATAATGACACAAAGGAGAGATAAGGATCATATATTTGCATTAAGTATGAAGAATCCTTAAGTGCATACAATCAATTCAAGCATAACAAGCTTGCAAACTGTAGCTTAGTCCTACAACTTTCATTCAATTTCCAACAAAAACTAAGTCAGATCATTACAATTCAGACTGGGCAGAGGACTCACAACCGAAAAAGCTTGAATACCAAACTCCCAATGCTACAAAATGATCATGAAAATCCCTTTATACCAGGGTTACAATACAAGCATAATGATCATTTGAAATCAAGATTCAAATCCACCTAACCCCACCAAGAAATTAATGTAGACAAGACTAGGATCAGGCTGCCACATGCAAGCTCAAACAGTCGAAAACTAATAGCAAACTAGCCCTGTACTGCTCCAAGTACCGAATCATCATTAGACCCAAAGAAATCAGGCCAAAATGACCCCTGCAACATACTTCAGGGTAATAAATCATTTATTCTCGTGTGGCAAGACATTCCTATGCAACTACCATGGCAACCTAGACCACAATGCAATGCTTGGCTATCAATTCCACCCACTCTGGCCGCTCCAAAATTGAATTTCTGGTACTTCCTTGCTTGAAACGCTCTGCAGAGTTTGAATTTGAATCGTAACGATTGCCTCATGGCATCATCAGCAAATCAGTGGTCCTCATTTGAGTCTCTATTATCTTTAAGTCATGGCCGTCTGATTAATTCTATCTCGCGGGCTTACTTTTCCTTTTAAAATAGTGCCCAGTCAAATCTAGTGAATTGGTGACAAAGACCTCCACCAATTTGTGAGACACCTAATGCCTTTCCCAAATGCATGACAAGACAACACTTTATCGGCACCGCTAATTCTTTTTGTCTAAACTGCCAAAACCTTAGACCCCACCTACCAACGGGACCACCAAACAATTACAGACGGGCCCCAGCACACGTGGCACCCTGTCGCATGATCGCATAGCCAAAATTGGGCTATGTTATCATGCGATAGCCAACCCAAAGCCACCACATCACTGCCTTTGAGACCACAGAACAGCAACCACCAACTGCGAAGAGTCGGGACCCATGCGGATACATGGCAAGCGGTTACATGATCACATGTCAGAAAAGTCTAACATGCAGCCATGCGATAGCCAATAAGGACATGCCAACTGTCATCCCTCTAACATTGGGCCTAGGAAAATTAAGGCCGAAGACTTAAGAAAAATTAAAGCTTGTAGGGCACGACTTAGGAAAAATTAAAGCTTGTAGGGCACGACTTAGGAAAAATTAAAGCAGTCAGGGAACCTGAGACTTAGGAAAATATTTTAAAAGGGACTCACCATCAAGTCGGACCTGCGCATCTAAGACCGGCAAACAAGGAGTTTCAAAAACACACAGGGACTATTTGAAAATTTGAAATTCAATGGCTAGATTATGAATTATTACAAGGGTTTAAGGACCAAGGAGCTAGAAAAATTTACAGAGACCAGGGGAAAAAAGCTATGGCCATGAAATTTTTTGCATGTGCTAACACCCGGTCCAGTCCGGAAGCTTCTGAGATCCAGAACCTACAAGAAGAAGAGAGGGGATTTGGGTTAGATCCAATGGATCTAAGCAATGGCTGATATCACAATATTATGAATGCATACATACACTTAGTCATGCACCTCTAACAAAGGTTGTGCTCAAATTTGTGCATCAGGCTCAAAATCATCAAGGCACCATGGTTTTCACTAACATGTTTGTTTCATGTGCAGGTAAGGGGAGATGATCCAATAATGATTCTGTGAATGATCTGGGCCCTTGATGTAGATCATGATAGAGAAACCTCTGGTTCTCTATCTGTTATCCCATCAAGGGCCAGGAACACACACAGTGTGTACAAATAGGGAACATTTAGATGATCCAGCATCAATCAGGCTATGATAAAAGAATAACAAAGAGCTACATGGCATCAAGTTGAACAGAGCTATTAACAAAGTACACAAATCTATGAAAGAGATAGGGCACTCTTCTGCATAGGTGTAAACATGACATTCATCATCAACATGATTGAGGGCACACAAATTCCATATGTTTAGAAAGTACAACATAAAGGTGTTTCAAAGCTAAACCCAATACATTAATTTTATAGTATAATGTACTTCAATTCTGCATTCTATGCATATGTTGTGGCATGATTGTGTTAATCTGCTTTGTGGAACAAATACATGGGTTTCATTTATGAATTAGTGATGTTTCTTTCTATGATAACATGTCATCAAGGAATAGTAATGCACAGTGGCCCAAATAAGGAAGCCCAACATATCATGATGCCATAATAGACATACTTGGTGCAAATATAATATAATATCAGTAGGGCACACATATTATATCTCATTGAATAAAATACAGAAGGGCTCATTTCATATAGAGGATGTACAATCTACATGGTATCATCATTACTGTAGCACTCAATATGCAGGCATGCTATGAAAGAGGGCACCATGGAGTTCATACAACAAGAGGTGACAAGATGTTACATCATGGAATAGTATTGAACAGTGGCAATTCTATAAACATCAAGCATGTGTCATAGATGACATCTCAACATTGACATATAGCAAAGTCAAGAAGGGCATCAATTCAAAATGTGAAATGCAACATAACATGTTTTGAGGCACTGAAAATAGAGCACTAGAATGGGGACATTCAAGAAAATGAAGCAATATCAGTGAGTTTCCAACCAAGGTACAAATAGTGGTCATTCATGTTTTTGGCCCCAGCATAACAGTAAATGAAAAGCAATCACAATATATAGCATGGCATGATACAATACCCAAATACATGGTGAGCTCAGGTCTTCAGGCATTCAATACATATGGAGGAACAACATTAAGCCATGATGCTTTTGAAACATTACAAATTCAATACACCAAAATGGGAGCAAACAGTGCCCTAGCTTTATAGCTTTTAGCTTTCTATGTTACAACAAGATCATGTTACAATAGTGATACATCTTCACCAATGCCCTAGCTTTATAGCTTTTGGGCTATATGGTTAGCAAATTCCGTGAATGCCATATTCATATCCTCGAATATGAATTCATGAGGATACATGACATCTTTGACAGTCGAATGAAACATGAATAAAAATAGTGCTTTCGGAATAACAATACAGTCATTATAGAGGGTTTCCTTAACCTCTCATTGTAATGAATCCCATAGTCATATGTTTGAAGATGCATTCACGAGGAGGCAATGCCATGGTATTATATTGCAAAGTTTGCAATTCATAATATCATTCCAAGAAGAATAGCAAAAACAATCAACATGCCAATAATACAATGCCTTTCGAATATGCAGAGAGGGAAGATGAAACCAATCACAATGCCTACCTCGATCTTTTTATTAGTCATGAGGGTTTGTTGTTTCTTGATTCGAGCTCGAGTCCAGTTCAGTAGCTGAAGATGGAATTGGCAACTTGCCATTTGTCAGAGGTTAATCTTCACATAGCCAAAGCCAAGAGTTGAAAATAATGAGTGGCAATCGATTCATCTTTCTTTTTCTCCCCTTTTTTAGGGTTGACTTCATGTTAGCTTCATTTTAATCTTATATTTTCAAAACTAATATGTGGAGATTATTATTTGAGCTATGACATAGGGTTTCTAGGTTGAGGATTTATTTTAAAAGGGCTTAATTTTAATTTGAATTAGGCTATTAATTGTTTCCTCCCCTTTTATATTGGGTTGAGGCTATTATAGTCTTATTTTTTATGCTAGGTGTCCTTGTATATGATGTGGATTTGGTCAAAATACAAATATTTTTAGAAATTCTCCTCATTTTGAGCTCAGTGTGTCTTGAATATACATTCAGAATCCACTCATATTTGGTATAGTGGGGGGAGTTATTGTTTTCTTTTATGTAAAGGTCATTTTTTTCCATTGTAAGATGTCAACAAGTGGTATTTTTATGAGCCCTTGTCAGATATCAGTTATAAAAACATGACTTAATGGTTGTAGTGGTCATCTCTGACTATCTATTTTTAGGTCCCACTTGCCTCGCCCCCTAGGAATCTGGGAGTCTGACTTTCAAACCATGATGCTGCCTCATGGGTCCTATTTTGACTTTTCTATTGTTAGGAGGTAGTGGAGTTTAATGGTAGATTCTAGGCCTTTGTTTTTATACCTCTCACTGTTGGTGATTGAGGTGAGCTCTTCACTTTTTCTCTTTGATATGAGTGTTGTAGCTTTGAGAGACACAATTGTACCTATTTCTTTTTAGCAATAAAAAATTCATCCTTCTTGTTCTCCTATAATTCTGGGTTTGCTATTGAAGCCATATGTGAGATTATTGTGATGATTCTATATCCTTAATCTGCATTTTGGATTCAAGTGGGTATTCAAGGACTTGTCTTAATTTAGTGGTGCAATTTGTGTATAATCAAGAATATTATATTTGTGGAGATTTCTTCCTTTTCTGGATTCTAAGTACCTTATTTCATCAAGAGTTAAGAAAGTAGGATTGAGTTGTGAATTAGATGTGAATTGCTAATGAAGTGAACTTATTTCTCAATTGTGGTTTCTACTCAAATTCAGTGGATCACCTTCCTTTCATTTCAAGTTGCAGTTGTTTATTTTCAAGCATTTTCTATCCCTTTTCCCTCCAAGTTTAGATAAGTTTCAGGTGATTCAAGGGGAAGCTGGCCCCTAATCTGGGTTCTACTCTCTGATAGGTTACCCACAACCTGAGAGTAGTCCCATGTTTCACAGGATTGCTAGGTTCTACACTTAGCCATACTTAGGTGCAGTCCCTAGTGACAATAGTTTTTGGCACGCCCGGTGGGACAAAGACTCAGTGAGTCTGATTTCCTAGAAAGTTTATGGCAAGTTATTGTTTGGTATGAGCAGTGACAGTATTTTGAAGTCATACCTGGTGACTCTAATGGTGTTTTATGCATATCAGTCTCTAAGCTTATGAGTGGGATTCCAACTAGGCAGAGTAAGTATCCTTTTGTGTATACAAAACTACCACCTATTAAAAAGAGGCCTAAAGTAGCCCAAACTTGAGCATCAAAAACCCCTAAGTCTACTCCTAAGCCTACTCATATTCCTACAAGTGTTTCACCAATCCAATCAATACACGTATTGTTACTTGTGCAAGCAACACTAGCAATTCAAGTACCAGTAACCCAAGCATTGGTTACTCAAGTTCCTGCAATTCAAGTTCCCCTAAATTCTCCAATGGCTGAACCCAGATTGCATCCTTTTGTAGCTTTCAATCAAGGAAATTCTTTAAATTTGCAGCAACATAATGACATACCTATATCAGCCCTTAAGAGTTTACCCTTTTTCGCGGGGGAGGATCAAACCTCAACCATTGAACACATAAGAGATGTAGCATCCCTTTGTGCCCATCATAATATAATAGAGGATAATCTGGTTGTGAGGTTGCTGGTAGCCTCTTTCAAAGGCAAAGCACTGCAATGGTTTAGAAGCTTAGTAGTTGGTTCCATAGCTGATTGGGATGGGTTGGGTCAGGCCTTGACCAATCAATTTGAAGATAAATCAGATCATCTCTCATCAGTTGAACATTTAAGTACTATTAAAAGAGTGCCTCAAGAATACATGATGGATTTTAATTTTAGATTTCAAAGAATGTAGCATAGAATACTAGCTACAGTTAGGCCATCAAGCCAACATGCTTCCTTGTATTATCTAAGAGCCCTTAATAGTGATATCTCTATTATGATCCAGTCGATGGGTGGAAATAATCTTCCAACAGCATATGAGCTTTCCATAAGAGCTGAGAATAGCCTAATCCAAGCTATAAAGATAGCCCCAAGGCCTCCAATGCCTATTTTTCTAGAGCTTCATCCTATCCCTGAAGTAATTCCAGCCCTGGCATCTATTCCACCTCTCCCAGTTCCTCCTCAACAAGCTGTTAGCCCAGTTGTGAATCAATCCCAAGATCTAGATGAGATCAAAAAGGCCCTACATACTTTTTCTAATGAGTTGGTTACTATAAAGAAACTTCAATCTCAGGCTCTTCAGCAACCCTACCAACAACCTCTCCAGCAATCTTACCAACAGCCTTACTAGTAGCCCTCTCAAAATCATTACCAACAAAACAGGCCCCAATACCAACAAGACCAGCAAGGTCAAGCGAGAAATTACAATCAAAAATCTAGCCAGCCTTATAATCTAAACACCCCTAGTGCTTCTAGGGAATTGGTTCTTGTAGCTCAAAATAACATGGCACAAGATTACCAATGGAGCTGCCCTTGCAATCAACAACATATCTAGGGGATGTGTCCTAATGGCTATGCTCATTCCCTTATGGTGCAGAACAATGTGATGATGTCGTAGGAGATAGTTCAAGAGCCAGAGGTTTAGCAAGGTCTGGTTGTTACTCCAAATGAGTTGCAAACTCCTGAGGTGGCATTGGTGAATTTTTAGAAAGAAGATTTTTGTGGGGTGAATTTCTCACCAAGTGATAACCCAAACTACATCTCAGTTGCAGCCAACACCAGGTCTAAGAAGAAGGCTTTGGAGGTTGAACAAGTGGCCTCTGCTAGTCAACAAGACCCTATTGTGAATCCACAACCCAAAGTAGTTCAAGCTCCAGTCCTAAACCAGTTTAAGGAGGCTAAAGAACCAGTCAAGGTAGCTACACAGTTGGTATCTACACAAACAGAGATTGCTGCACCTAAAGGACAACCTGAAGAAAGTTTGGGATCCTTTAATATGGTAGAACAAATGAAGAAGACCTCCATCAATGTACCTTTGATGGACACCCTGGCAATTCTTGGATAGAAGGAGTTAATACATAGCGAGTTGGCTAAAATCTCATCAAATCAAGAAAGTGTTTCAAAGCAGCCTAGAGTCTTAGTGGCTAAAACACCTCAAAAGGAGTAGCAAACCAAAGAAGCTAGCTTGCAACCTACTATTTCCCCATAGGTTAAGCCTCCCCCTTTCTATGTAACTCTTATTGTTGGAAAATATCTAGTTCATAGCTGTATGATAGACTTAGGAGCACGTAGTTCTGTGATTTCTAAGCAATTAGCAGATCTACTAGGATTATCTTATGAGCCAATAGACAGGCCTATTGTTCAGCTAGATGGGTCATCAGTTAGTACCTTTGGAGTTATAAAAGACCTGAGCCTCACTCTTCATGAATGCCCCAATTTCTCCATTCCCCGGGATGTCTATGTCATAGATTTGCCTCCTCATTTTTCTATTTGTCTAAGCAGAGAGTTCACTGCTAGGTTGGGGGGATATCTCTCAACCAATTGGTCTCATCTATACTTAAAAACTAGATATGGGACTAGAGTTAGAATAAAATTTGAAGCTTTTGCAAAAAGCCATACTGAGCCATACACCCCAAGCCCTATAAATGCTAATCTGATGTATCATGAACAAGATCCAAGTGATTCCAAATCTAAGACCGGTGCGGGAAAGATTCCTGATATTGCCTTAGACGAGTGGGTTGAAAGAGATTTAGTGGAGGATGACCCTTTTAGAAACATGGAGGTTTCTAGTATTGGAATGTTTATCATTCATGAAGAAGGTGCTGTGATACTAGATCTAATGAAAAAGGAGGATAAGCCTTCTAGTGGTCAGAATGATGATTTTTGGTAGCTATTCTTTGATGGTTCCAAAAGTAGGGTTGGTTCAGGGGGAGGAGATGTCCTAATTTCTCCAGAAGGACAAAGGTATTACTCTACAATTCATTTTTCTTTTAGCTGTACCAATAATATAGCAGAGTATGAGGCTTTGATTCATGGTTTAGAATTGGCTAGACAGAGAGGAATCAAGTGCTTAGAAGTTATAGGTGATAGTGAATTAGTGGTCAATCAAATCCGTGGCACTAATCTCACAAAGAATGATACACTTAAGATGTATAAGCACAGGGTTTCAGATTTAATAGAAGATTTTTGTGCTTTTAATCTGGTTGTTGTTCCAAGAAATTAGAACAAACAGGTAGACAAGCTAGCTGCCATGGGAGCAGAGTATGATATTCCAAAAGAGGTCACAAGTTCTAACTCTTAGCATCTAAAGATTCTGGTACGACCATCCATACCAGACAATCAAGTGAGTTGGCAAGTTTTTGAGAATGATGAATAGATTTTCAACTTTTTGATAGAAGAAGTTGAGTTTTCCAGAGTTAACCAAAGCAAACATGCTCATCTGTATGGTGACCAGATGTTATAGTTGAAGAGTAATAGATTGCCTAAAGGACTAGTCACACTTGAGTCTGTATTTAATGTTGATGATCAACTTAGGGAAGAAAAGTCTAGTATGATAGTTAAAGAAGAACATTACCAGCCTATGGAGGTTCTTAAGGACAAATACGTTAAGCTTGGAAAGGTATGCACACAACCAGAACAACAAGCCTTTATTTCATTATGTCAAGAATATAGTGATATCTTTGCATGGGAATACTATGATTTGAAAGGATTTGATCCTCACTTAGCCCAGCACACCATTGACCTAGAGCCCCATTCCAAACCAGTGAGACAGAAACAAAGACCTATCAATCCTAAGTTAGAAGTCTTGATGAAAACAGAGTTGAGAAAGATGATTGAGGCCAAAATTATTTTCCCTATTAAACATACCTCTTGGGTTTCAAATCTAGTACCAATTAGGAAGAAGAATGGTGAAATTCAGTTGTGTGTGGATTTTAGAGATCTTAACAGAACTTCACTCAAGGATCATCACCCATTGCCATCCATGGAATAGATTCTACAGTATGTCTCAGGGTCTGATAGATTTTCTCTGTTAGATGGCTTTTCTGGTTATAACCAAGTCCTAGTCAAGGAGGAAGATCAATATAAGATAGTGTTCACCACTAAATGGGGCACCATGGCATATAGGGAGATGCCATTTGGGTTATCTAACACTGGTGCTACATTCTAGAAAGCCATGGAGAAGGCATTTGCTAGCTTGATGAATAGGTTTGTTCTAGTCTACCTGGATGACATAACCATATTTTCAAAAGACACTAAGGATCACCTGGTTCATCTGAAGTAGATTTTTGAGAGGTGAAGAGAGTTTGGAGTCTCACTAAATCCCAAGAAATGCATCTTTTTTGTACATGAAGGTAGACTACTGGGGCACATTATTTCTAAACAAGGGACAACCATTGATCCGGAAAGGGTAAAAGCCATCCTAGCTCTACCCCTGCCAGCTCACAAGAAAGGATTATAGATTTTTCTTGGAAGAATCAACTTCTTGAGGAGGTTCTTTCCAAATATTGTAGCACTTTTAAAGCCTATGACCCAAATGTTGAAAAAGAACTCAACCTTCCATTGGACCAATGAAGGTAAAAGGTGTTTTGAAGAGGTCAAGGAAGTAATTGCATCTGCTCCTACTCTGGTAAACCCTGACTTTTCTAAATATTTTATATTGTATGCTTTTGGAGACAATGATAGTATCTCTGCTATGTTAGTTTAGCAGAATGTTGAGAAGCAAGAACAGCCAATAGCTTTTTACAGTCAAGGTCTAGACGGTTATGAACTTAATTACACTCCTATTGAAAAGCATGTCCTAGCAATTGTGAGGAGTTTGAAATAGTTTAGGCACTTGTTATCCAATAACACAGTACACCTAATGGTTTCCCACCCCTGCATAAAATATTTCTTGTTGAACAAGGACCTGATCCATAAGAGGGCTAGTTGGGTCACCAAAGTCATGGAATATGAGATTCAGATTAAAGTGACCAAGCTAGTTAGAGGAAAGGGGTGTTGTGAGCAGCTAAATGAAGGAATGACAGACTCAAACTAGCAGAAGGAGGAGGTTGTCCTAATGAACGAAGATGCAGGACAGAGCACAAGCTGGACCATAGAGATGAAGTATTATCTCTCAACTGGTCAATGTCCTCAAGGCCTTGAAAGGAGTAAAAGAAAGTACTTTAGACTCCAAGCCATTCCATTTATTGTTATTGATAACATTTTGTATAGAAGGGATCATAGTGGTGTCCTATTGAGATGTATTGAAACTGACCAAGTGATTAAGATATTGGAGGAGTTTCATGATGGAGGCTCTGGTGGACACTTTGCTTTCAAAACCACTACTCTTAAAGTGATGAGAGCTGGGTACTACTGGCCTAGCCTATACAAGGATTATTTTTATTGGGTAAGAAGATGCAAGAATTGTGCCCTATTTGCTAGAAAGCAAAAGCTGGCAGCCCTTCCACTGCATCCTATCAAGATTGAACAACCCTTCTCAAAGTGGGGAGTGGATTTCATTGGACCTATCAACCCCCACTCTAGTGCCAGACACAAATGGATACTTGCTGCTATAGACTATTTTACCAAGTGGACAGAGGCTATAGCCCTAAAGGAAGAAATTGAAACCTCTATCCTAAACTTCTATCAAGACATTATGTCCAGATTTAGTGCTCCAAATTCTATCATTTCTGATAACGCTATGGCATTCCTGGGAACTAAAATTTTAGAATGGGCACTCAAGCACAATATCTTTCTGAGTACGTCTTCTAACTATTACCCTCAGGGTAATGGTCAAGTAGAATCAACAAATAAGAATTTTTTGAGAATCATCAAGAGGACTATAGAAGGAAACTAGAGAGACTGGCATAGCAAGTTGAAGCTGGCCTTGTGGGAAGATAGAATAACACCCAAGAGGTCTACAGGAAACTCACTCTACACATTGGTATATGGAAAGGAAGCCAGGATTCCCCTGTCTACTAATTTGCCTACCCTGAGTCTAATTAAAGAGATTGATCTTATGGAGGAAGATACTCTGCAAGTCAGGCCGGCTGAACTTATTGAACTTGAAGAAACAAGGAAGCTAGCATTGGAGAATCTGGAGGCTCATCATGCTTAGATGAAGAAGAGTTTCGACAAAAGGGCCACACCTAAAGTCTTTAAAGAAGTAGATCTGGTCCTCAAGTGGGATGAAGAAAAACATAAACCAGGGAGGCATACTAAGTTTGATGCCATTTGGAGTGGGCCCTTTATGGTGATTGGATGCAAAGCCCATAATGCTTTTTAGCTGGCTAGCATGGATGGAGAGGAGTTGCCCATTCTAGTGAATGGGATTCACCTCAAGGCTTTCTTTTGAGGTTCTTTCTACCTTGTACTTTAGTAGTGTTAGGAGTTTTGTCTTTCTATTTTCCCTAAGTGCCTAGCACAAGTTGCTTTCAATTCAGTTTTTTCAATTGTTCTCAGTTGGTTTGATTAACAATAAGCCTAAGTAGTTCTCAAGCAGTTAGCTTCGGTTTTGTTGTTGAAGAAGGAGTTTGTTTTGGTTGGAAGCTTGAAAATTTGTTGTTAGTGACTCTGTACCCAATGGATCTCCAAGGCAGCTGGTCAGGATGCTTAGCCAGCAAGCAATCCACAGAGGTTGCCAGAATGTTGTCATATTTTTGCACATTTTGGAAGCCTAATTACTAGATGAGCTACTGTACCCTAGTTTGTGTTATTAGTGGTCTTGTTTAATATTTGCATTCATTTCATTGAAAAATACATAAAAAGGGAAAAGAAATGAATTGCATCTACATCTACACATACATCTATCTATGGCATTTATATTGTTCAAAGAAGTAAGAAACTGAAAATAAAAGCATCTATCTAGGCTCACACAAGTTGTGAGCATAGCCTTTACCTGAATTGAATGGATGAGTGCAAATATACATAAAAAGTGTTTAATATTGGGGTACCAGACATTGCCTAGTATTGAAGTCTGAAGCCCGGTCCAGTCCAGAAGCTCCTGAGATCCAGAACCTGCAAGAAGATGAGAGGGGATTTGGGTTAGATCCAATGGATCTAAGAAATGGCTGATATCACAATATTATGAATGCATACATACACTCAGCCATGCACCTCTAACAAAGGCTATGCTCAAATCTGTGCATCAAGCTCAAAATCATCAAGGCACCATGGTTTTCTCTAACATGTTTGTTTCATGTGTAGATACAGGGGAGCTGATCCAATAATGATTCCGTGAATGATCTAGGCCCTTGATGTAGATAATGATAGATAAACCTTTGGTTCTTTATCTGTTATCCCATCAAGGGCCAAGAACACACACAATGTGTAAAAATAGAGAACATTCAGATGATCCAGCATCAATTAGGCTATGATAAAAGAATAACAAAGAGCTACATGGCATCAAGTTGAATAGAGCTAATGATAGAGTACACAGATCTATGAAAGAGATAGGGCACTCTACTGCATAGGTGTTCACATGACATTCATCATCAACATGATTGAGGGTACACAAATTCCATATGTTCAGAAAGTACAACATAAAGGTGTTTCAAAGCTAAACCCAATACATTAATTTTACAGTATAATGTACTTCAAATCTACATTCTATGCATATGCTATGGCATGATTATGTGAATCTACATTGTGGAACAAATACATGGGTTTCATTTATGAATCAGTGATGTTTCTTTCTATGATAACATGTCATCAAGGAATAGTAATGCATAGTGCCCCAAATAAGGAAGCCCAACATATCATGATGCCATAACAGACATACTTTGTGCAAATATAATATAATATCAGCAGGGCACACATATTATATCTCACTGGATAAAATATAGAAGGGCTCATTTCATACAGAGGATGTACAATCTACATGGTATCATCATTACTGTAGCACTCAATATGTAGGCATGTAATGAAATGGGGCACCATGGAGTTCATACAACAAGAGGTGACAAGATGTTACATCATGGAATAGCATTGAACAGTGGCGATTGTATAAACATCAAGCATGTTTCATAGATGACATCTCAACATTGATATATAGAAAAGTCAAGAAGGGCATCAATTCAGAATGTGAAATGCAACATAACATGTTTTGAGGCACTGACAATAGAGCACTAGCATGAGAACATTCAAGCAAATGAAGCAATATCAATGAGTTTCCAACCAAGGTACAAATAGTGGTCATTCATGTTTTTGGCCCCAGCATAATAGTAAATGAAAAGAAATCATAGTATATAGCATGGCATGATACAATACCCAAATACATGGTGAGCTCAGGTCTTCGGGCATTCAATACATATGGAGGAACAACATTAAGCCATGGTGCTTTTGAAACATTGCAAATTCAATACACCAAAAAGGGAGCAAATAGTGCCCTAGCTTTATAGCTTTCAGGTTTCTATGTTACAACAAGATCATGTTACAACAGTGATACATCTTCACCAATGCCCTAGCTTTATAGCTTTCGGGCTATACGGTTAGCAAATGCCATGAATGCCATATTCATATCCTCAAATATGCATTCATGAGGATACATGGAATCTTTGACAGTGGAATGAAACATGAATAAAAATAGTGCTTTCGGCATAACAGTATAGTCATTATAGAGGGTTTCCTTAACCTCTAATTTCCATGAATGCCATATTCATATGCTTGAATATGCATTCATGAGGAGGCAATTCCACAGTATTATATTGCAAAGTTTACAACAATGCTAAAACAGAGATCATATACATACAATAAATACCAAGAAAATAGTTTCCTCAAGTGTTGTGAGCTCGATGAATCATGATGCCCTAATCGACACTAACAAACAAACAATAGTGAATGCCCTAGCTTTCAGGCTATGTACAGAGAAATACAATGATCAGTGTATCAATAGTGCCTAAGATGCTATGATATAACAAATCATAAACAAAGATTCGATATGTAATAGTGCCAAGATGCAATTCATAATATCATGCCAAGAAGAATAGCAAAAACAATCAACATGCCAATAATACAGTGTCTTTCAAATATGTAGAGAGGGAAGATGAAACCAATCACAATGCCTAACTCGATCTTTTTATCAATCATGAGGGTTTTCTATTTCCTGATTCGAGCTCGAGTCTAGTTCAGTAGCTAAAGATGGAATTAGCAACTTGACATTTGTCAGAGTTTAATCTTCACATAGCCACAACCAACAGTTGAAAATAAGGAATGGCAATCGATTCATCTTTTTTTTCTCCCCTTTTTCAGGGTCGAGTTCACATTAACTTCATTTTAATCTTATATTTTCAAAACTAATATGTGGAGATTATTATTTGAGCTATGACCTAGGGTTTCTAGGTTGAGGATTTATTTTAAAAGGGCTTAGTTTTAATTTGAATTAGGCTATTAATATTGGGTTGAGGCTATTATAGTCTTATTTTTTATGCTAGGTGTCCTTGTATATGATGTGGATTTGGTCAAAATATAGATATTTTTAGAAATTCTCCTCATTTTGAGTTGAGTTTGTCTTGAATATACATTCAGAATCCACCCATATTTGGTATAGTGCGGGGAGTTATTGTTTTTTTTTATGTAAAGGTCATTGTTTTTCCATTGTAAGATGTCGGCAAGTGGTATTTTTATGAGCCCTTGTCAGATATTAGTTATAAAAACATGACTTAATGGGTGTAGTGGTCATCTCTAACTATCTATTTTTAGGTCCCACTTTCCTCACCCCCTAGGAATCTGGGAGTCTAACTTTTAGACCATGATGCTACCTCATGGGTCCTATTTTGACTTTTCTATTGTTAGGAGGTAGTGGAGTTTGATGGCAGATTCTAGGCCTTTGTTTTTATGCCTCTCATTATTGGTGATTGAGGTGAGCTCTTCACTTTTTCTCTCTGATATGAGTGCTATAGCTTTGAGAGACACAATTGTACCTATTTCTTTTTAGCAATAAAAAATTGATCCTTCTTGTTCTCCTATAATTTTGGGTTTTCTGTTGATGCCATATGTGAGATTATTGTGATGATTATATATCCTTAATCTGCATTTTGGATACAAGTGGGTATTCAAGGACTTATCTTAATCCAGTGGTATGATTTGTGCATAATAAAGAATATCAGATTTGTGGAGATTTTTTCCTTTTCTGGATTCTAAGTACCTTATTTCATCAGGAGTTAAGAAAGTAGGATTGAGTTGTGAATTAGATCTAAATTTCTAATGAAGTGAACTTATTTCTCGATTGTGGTTTCTCCTCAAATTCGGTGGATCACCTTCCTTTCATTTCAAGTTGGAGTTGTTTATTTTCAAGCATTTTCTATCCCTTTTCCCTCCAAGTTTAGATAAGTTTTAGGTGATTCAAGGGGAAGCTGGCCCCTAATCTAGAGGTCTACTCTTTGATAGGTTACCCAGAACCTGAGAGTAGTCCCATGTTTCACGGGATTACTAGGTTCTACACTTAGCCATACTCGGGTGCAATCCCTAGTGACAACAAGACACTCTTGCAAAAATCTATGGGGGTGACATAAATGTACTAAAAGCTAAAGTTGATAGCCTTAGAGGTAAATTTTATGAAATGGGAATGCAAGAAGGTGACAATATTGCACAATATTATGGTAGAATAAAAGAAGTTGTGAATGCTATTAGAGGAGAAAATGGAATTATTGATAATGAAACTATAATTGGAAAAGTATTGAGAATTCTATGTCCTATATATGATATTAAAATTTTAGCTTTTCAGGAATCTAGGTGTAACCCTGTAAATGTACTTACTTTGGAAATTTTGGTTGGCAATCTTACTGCTTTTGAACTCTCTAACTATGATAACTTCACTATTGGTAATGTTGGTAATATTGAATCTTCTTTTAAGTCACAAATGGTTCTAAGTAAGACAAAGAAGGAAAAAGAGAGATGCATCAGTGAAAGTGAAAGTGAAAGTGGTAGTGACACATCTAATGAAAAACTTGAGGATCTAGAATCTCTTATGGCTAGAAGACTGATAAGGGGAAAAGGAAAGTACAAAGGTAAACTCCCTATTATATGTTTTTCATGTAATAAAATTGGTCATATAGCTACTAGATGTCCTGATAGGAATGATAAGGATGAAGAAAGAGATAACGAGCACAAAGACATAAGAGATGACAAAAGTTACCGAAGGTACAAAGACTATAAAAGAAAAGGTAAGAAATCTTGTTACATTCCTGAAGAAGAGACTAACACTAATAGTCATGATTTTAAAATTGAGGTAGTCTATGTTGCAATGAAAGATGAGTCTGATGAGGATGAGAAAACTGCATTGATTTCCTATGTGAACAAGAATGATAAGTGGATTATTGACAGTGGTTTTTCACATCACATGACTGGTGAAAAGAGTAATTTTGATACCTTACATCATTATAAAGGTAAAAGTGTGAAATTTGGTAATGATGCACCATGTCCTGTTAGAGGAAAAAGATTGATTAAGCTAATTGATAAGATCTCTTGTGAACATGCATATTGGGTTGAGGGTCTTAACTATAATCTACTGAGTGTTGCACAACTTAATAGGACTAGTTATCGAGTGGAATTTCATCACAAAAAGACTAAAATATTTGATTCCACTAGTGAACTGATTAGAAGTGGAGAACAGACTAGAGGTAATTTGTTCTATCTTGACCTATCTGAAGAAACATGTATGGTTGCACAACTTGATGATATTTGGTTATGGCATAAGCGGCTATGTCATGTTAACTTTAATAATCTGGTAGAAATTAGTAAAAAGAAGAAAGTGAGAGGTCTACCTAGATTGAAGAAACCTGACAATGTGATGTGCAAAGTATGTTAGTTAGGAAAAATGACAACATCAAGTTTCAAGAGAAAAACCTTTACTTTTGAGAATACTTTAGATTTGGTTCATACTGACCTTTGTGGACCTATGGGTGTACAAAGCTATTGTGGTGCTAGATATTTTATTTGGTTTTTTGATGATCATACCAAGATGATGCATGTAATGTTTTTAAAAGAAAAATATAATGCTTTTCAATTCTTTAAGTGGTATTTGGCTAAGGTTGAAAAGGAGACAGGAAGAAACCTAAAGTATCTGAGATCTGACCGAGGTGGAGAATTTTTATCAAATGAATTTAATTTATTTTGCAATGATAGAGGGATCAAAAGACAAATGTCTGGACCTAGAACTCCTCCATAGAATGGTATAGAAGAAAGGAGAAACAGATCTATTTTGGATTGTCCAAGGATATTGTTGATTAAAAAGAATGTGGTATAGAAATACTAGAAAGAAGATGTAAGTACACTTGTTTACACTCTTAACTAATTAAAGATCAAGAAAGGTACAAATTTGACACCTTATGAGTTATGGTATGGGTATGCACCGAATGTTAAATATTTTAGAATTTTTGGAAGTAAGTGCTACATACTATAGGACAATAAGAATGGAAAGTTTGATGTTAAAAGTGATGAAGGCATACTCCTAGGGTATTCCACAAAAATTAAAGCTTATAAGTGTTTGAACTCTAACACTAACAAAATTGTGGAAAGTGTGAATGTCAAAGTTGATGAGTATGCAAAAAGAAATGAAGCCGACAGTAAAAGAAATCTAAAAGATTATAGATTTTTTGTGTATATAGAGGAAGAAGAGGTAAGTGATAGACTTGTACCTGATACTGAGTCTCTGGTAAGCAATGCCAAGCGATAGGAAGATGATACTGAGCATCAGGAAAATAGTGCCGAGAGAGAAGAAGAATGTGCCAAGCGATAGGATGAAGCTGTTGAGTATCAAGAAGAGGTTGCCGAGCATTTAGAAGTTGAATCTGACAATCTTATTGGGGAACCTGAAGATTTAAAGGAAAGAAGAGTAGAACCTATTTTGGAAAAATATGTAAGGAGACATCACAAGTCTGAACAGATAATTGGAGACAAAGATACTAGAGTTCTAACCAAAAGAAAGACAAGAGATCCAACATGTTAACTGTGTGAATTTGAGCCTAAGACAACAAATGAGGCATTAGAAAATGAAGACTGGATACAAGCAATGAATGAAGAGATAGACCAGATAGAGAAGAATGATACTTAGACTCTGGTGTCGAGACCTAAAAATAAAAATGTCATTGGAACAAAGTGGGTGTTCTAGAATAAGTTGAATGAACATAGTGAAATCACAAGAAACAAAGCTAGGTGGGTATGCAAAGGCTACACACAAGTGTTAGGAATAAGGTGTCTCAACCTTGGATAATTCCTATTCTTATTATTTGTTTTTGTTGCCCAAATTTTCATCCTATGCAATTTGGCTTATTTGACATCTTTAATCCTATGTTGGCCCTTTTCAAATGTTCAAGTCTCTATTTTTGAGAAGTCATTTTACCCATGTGAGATCTAAACCCCCATATTCCCCTAGGCACCCATGGCCTATCCAAAGTTCACAATCCCCCCCCCTTTGGGCCACTTTACTACATGAATATCCTAAGTTTCCCGCACTCCTTGCCTCTCCTTAAAAAATGTCTAGTCACATGATCGCATAGGCCTTTTTCACCCCATGCAATCATGTGACTAGCGGTTATTCTCTATGCGCCCAGCTCTTTATGTTACGGTGGGCCCATCCAAGCAGTCAGCAGTCAAAGGGAAACATTTTATGTTGGTCACATGATTGCATGTGGTCTCTTGACTACATGCGACCATGTGATAGACCGTCTACGATCATGGTGATGTTACAGTAGTTCACGGTCAAAGGAAGGCTATCTTACAGTTTGTCGCATGATCGCATGCGGCCCCCTAACCGCATGCGACTATGCAACAAACTACCAATAGTCAGGCAATGTAACATCAAAGTTAAGGGTTTCTATTGGTCGCATGATCGCATGTGCTCTCCTAACCACATGAGACCATGTGAAAAGCCTCTAACAGTCAACAAAAATAGAGACTCCGGTGGTGGGCCAAAGGGGGATGGTGTGTCCATTTCTTAGTGGTTAGTAAAGTCTATAGTGGGCCCGGTGACATGAGGCCCCGTAGATGCAAGATCTACAGTGGTCACATGTTCACATGGCATCTTCTGATCCCATGCGCTCATGCGACCACCATTGGATTCTCAGGTGTTTCCAAGCGGTGTTGTCATGGGTCCGGCTGAGGTGGTAGATCTTGTGGGCTAGGTGTCTTGCATGGAAGAGTGGCATGTTTTAAAATTCTTATCACATGATCACATGAAGGCTTTTGGGCTCATGCGATCATGCGACCAGCATGCTTTCAAGGTGGTGCAGCCATTTTTTCATGGGGTTTCTTTTGTAGAGGATATTTGTAGGTACGGGTAGATGAAAATTGATGATCTTGGAGGTGGTTGTAGCTAGAGAGATTGTAAGATTTAGATGGCCATTTCTTGGTCCTTTCCAGGATCTGAGATTGGATTTTGAGCATTCATGGCTCAGTGGGCTTGCAGGGAGGTAGATAGATCAAGGTTCTTGGCCTGCAAGCATGATCAGTACAGGGATGGGCACAAAGAGGGATGTATTAGATCTGATCAGTTGATATTTTTAGAAATTCATTTATGATCAGACATGATGGTTTTAGGGTTGATTATTTTATGAAAATTTATGTACCCTAATGTTGTTTTGCTCCTGTCATGTGCAGTGAGGAGATGTATATAATTTATTTTTGGAGCTTTTGAGCTCGGAGTTTTACAAGAGTTTTATAGTTTGTAAAGAGGAGAGTTCATCTTCCAGGAAGACATCTGAGGTATTTGTTCTGCCCTTTGGCTTCTGCAATTGTAACCTCCCATTCATTATTCAGATATTGCAAAGTATTTTGTGACATTCTTTCTATCATTATGCTTTCTTGTGTGGATTATCTCTTATTGAATTCAGTATATGTATGTTCAGGAACTTTTAGGTTTCTTGATTCCTCTTTCTTTCTACAATTCATGTGTATGCTTATGAATGATCTGATTTGAATGCTTTTGTGGGTATACTTCCATCCCTGGCAATCTATCTCATTCTTATACCCAATTGCAGAGATGAATGTTTGTCTACAGGTTATAGTCTGTGTCTGAATCTTAAGGAATACTACTGCCTTGTGAAATTTCTCTTTTCCTTGCATAGTACCTCTTTATTATAGACCCCTCTATAAAATATTGATGCAGGCCTATTCATTGAGTTGTAATCTCTTAGACCTAGGATTGTGTACTGGTTTCATCCTTTATACTACAATTCATACCATATTTTGGTGTATCACCTAGTAGGTAGTTTTCTTTCATGTTATTTCCCTTTCCAAGCATTCCTTCTATCCCTTTCCCTCAAAAAATTTACAGTTTCATAGCAAGAAGCAGATTAAGGTGATTATCCAAGAGGAACCAACCTAGAATCTGGAGGTTTCATCTCAGTTAGCATAGGTCCCACACCTGGAGATGAATCCAATCTTATACTAGGTTATCAAGACTAAGAGAGCTTGAGACAAGGCACAAACTTAGTGTATAACAATTCTGGCATGCCTAGTGGGACAGTAAAAGAAGTTCATTGTTAAAGATTATGTCATCTCTGATATGCAGATTGCATAAAATAGACCGTTAGAAGTTGTTCTATCAAGTATATCTGGCGACTCCACTGGTTTCAAAGATCCAGGCCAACCTCATTTAAGGTTTATGAGAAAGATTGAGACTAGAAGCTCAAAGCCTACCAAATTTTTAGAGTTGTCCTCAAGGAAAAGTCACAAAGGCAGGGCAACTCAAAGAGAGTCTCCTGCAAGGAGAGTCCAGTCTACACCAGATGCTTCATAAAGGAGAACTTTTTCATTTCATTCCAAAAGAAGAGGAAGATCTCTAACCAAATATCTTGAAGAAGAAGAAGAAGATTCAAATCTAGCATCAAATATAGCTCATATAGTTGTTAATCTTTAAGTTGCAGCTCCTACAATGGCTAGGTAGTTTGCTTTTGCACCTTTCAACTAGGAAAGTCCTCTTAACTTTGCAGTGCATCATGATGTGCCCTTGGTGGCATTAAAATTTTTATCTAATTTCATAGGGGAAGGACAAACCACAACCTTTGAGCACATTAGAGATGTGACCACCATATGCAGCATACACAACATAACCCAAGAAGATGTTGCCACCAAACTATTAGCAGCCTCTCTAAATGGTAAGGCTCTTGAATGGTTTAGAACTCTAGCTATTGGTTCTATTACTTCTGGGACAGATTAGGAGATGCATTGAGTAGGCATTTTGAGGATAAATCAGATAACTTGTCTCTAGTTGAGTAGTTAACAACCATTAAGAGAGACCCTCAAGAACAAATGATAGATTATAATAGTAGATTCCTTAAAACATGGAATAGAATCCTAGTTTTAGTGAGACCATCAGCTAATCATGCTTTTTTATACTACCTACAAAGTCTGAATGGTCAACTATCTTTCATGATCCAATCCATGGGTGGTACTTCTTTACCCCAAGCTTTTGACATAGTTGTCAGGGCTGAAAATTATTTAATCCAAGCAGGCATGATTGCTAGGAGACCACCTATGCCTATCTTCCCTAGTCTCCAGTCCATTACACCTACACAAGTACCCCCATTCACTCCTATTCCTACAATACTAGCACCCCATGCTAGTACTAGTGGTCAAGGACATGCTAAGGTAGGTTTCTCTCAAGAGTTGCAGGAGATAAAGAATAGTCGGCAGACTAGTATGCAAGAAATGACAAACTTGTTGCAGACCTTGACTAAAGAGGTCACAAATTTGAAGAAACAAGGACGAGGCATCAGGCCACCCTTCCAACAACAAGGCCAAGGTCCTAATCAGCAATACCAAAATCAGGGATAGCCTTATCAACAAAATAGGCCACCATACCAAGGAGGCTACCAAGGACAAAAACAAGGCTTCAATTAGAGACCTTTTCAACCATACAACCCTGCATCTCTTAATTCTGCAAATCCTATGAGGGAAATGGTGTCTAGTCAAAAAAATATGGCTATGGAAAATGAATGGTTTTTTCCTTGTAATCAACCTCATATTCAGGCTACATGTTCGAATGGATTGATGAATCAGGCTCTCATGGCTCAAGGTGCTTCATAAACTCAATCAGAGCCTTCATCCAGTGGGGTAGCTTGTCAACAAGAAACACAAGAGAATGAGACTACTCTTTTCAATTGGGAGCAGCCAGACTTCAATGGAGTCAATGATGAAGTTTCTTTTGTTGCCTACACAAGAGAAAAAAGAAGATCTCAAGACATGGAGAGAGCCGACTCTAGTACCAAAGCTACTACATCTATAGAGCCACTGCAGCAAGCTACTCCCATTACATCTAAAGAGGTTTCTATCATCACAAGCAAAGAAGGCCAACATTCCAAAGAAGTGGAGCCCATCATGGTGAAAGTGTACCAAAGAGTACACAACATACCACCCTACAATATTGTAGACAACATGAAGAAGGTGAATGTCACCATGTCTATGTGGGACTCTTTGGCCATTCTAGGACAACCTAAGATTTTAAAGAAGGCCATGACCAAAGCGACAACTCCTTAGCCTACAAAAGAAGCTGCAAAGCTAGTGTTGGTTAACACTGATCAAGCAAAGGAGGCTCCAAGTAGCAACTCCAAGACCAATACCATTCAAGGTAGGAACTTAAAACCACCTCTATTTTATGTATCTTTAATCATTGGAAAATCTTTAGTGCATAATTGCATGGTAGATAGTGGAGCCACTAGTACTGTAATGCCCAAGAAAGTAGCTGACCAATTAGGACTAAAGTATGAACCCTTCCAAAAGAAGGTCACACAACTTGATGGTTCCTTAGTCAATACTATAGGTGTGGCCAAGGATACCAGTCTGATTCTAAATGCTAGTCCTCATTTTTCCATCCTTCTTGATATATATATCATAGATCTCCCTACCCTATTTGCCATATATTTATCAAGAGAATTCACAGCTAAGATAGGAGGTTATCTATCTTCTGATTGGTCTCACATGCTCTTTAACACAAGATATGGTACCAAGGTTACCATTAAATTAGAGAAATTGGCAGCACACCATATAGAACCTTATGTGTCCAATACCATCAATATAAACTGCCCTATATTTGACAGCAATGACTTCCAATCCATTAGTGAAGCAAGCACTAAGATTGAGGATATCCCTGATATTCTCCTAGATGAAAGAGCTTCAGAGGCCCAAGAAAATCTTATTTGGGATTTTGGTTTGGGAAGTTATTTGATACAATAAAATGATGTCAAGGAACCAAGCCTTATCAAAGAGAGTACTAATTCAGAGGATCAGAGCAATCAGGTTTGGGTCCTCTTCTTTGATGGAGCTAGAAGCAGACACGGTTCTAGTGGTGGTGCTATGCTAGTGTCCCCAAAAGGAGAAAAGTATTATACTACCTTTAGATTCAGTTTCTCCTGCACTAGCAATACTAAAGAATATGAAAGTCTAGTCAATGAACTAGAATGGGCTAGAAAAAGAGGGCTTAAAACCTTGAAAGTATATGGTGACAGTGAGCTTTTTGTCAGCCAAGTAAGAGGGATGAGAGCAACAAAAAATGATACCATTAAATCATACAAACATAGAGTTTGGGATGCAATTGAAGAACATGATGCTTTCAATATTGTTACCATCCCTAGAAAGTTGAACCAAAATGTAGATAGGTTTGCTGCTGTTGGATCTCAGTATGACATTCCAAACAGCATTTCAAAAGAGGTAGATCAATAGCATATCAAAGTGATTTTTAGACCTTCTATTCCTGATAATAATATTAATTGACAAGTTTTTGACAGTGATGAACAAATTCTACAATTCTTGTTTGAAGAAGATGTTTTTTCAAAGCATAATCAAGACAGGCTATCACAAAATTATGGTGATCAAGTGATACAACTCAAGTCTAACAAGATGCCTAGGGGTCTTATTACATTGGAAACTGTCTTCAACAAGGATGATGAAGTCAAGGAGAGAAAAGTTGGCTTGGTAATTCAGCAAGAGCATTGTGTTGAATTAGAGTTGCAACCAAGTAAGAGCTTACAATTTGGAAAAGTGAACATTGAATTGGAAAAGCAAGATTATACACAATTATTCAAAGAATTCAGTGATATATTTGCATGGCAATATGAAGACCTCAAAGGTTTTGACCCTGCCCTTGCTCAATACACTATTGAATTAGAACCAAATGCCAAACCAGTGAGGCAAAAGCAAAGGCCTGTTAATCCCAAGCTTGAGCCACTTATGCATAAAGAAGTGCTCAAACTAATAGAAAGTGGCATCATTTACCCCATCAAGCATACTAGTTGGGTTTCCAACCTTGTTCTAGTCAGGAACAAGAATGGGGAGCTAAGGTTATGTGTTGACTTTAGGGATCTTAATAGGGCCTCATTAAAAGACCGCCATCCACTACCCTCCATGGAACAAATATTACAATGTGTCTCTAGATCTGAGAGATTTTCATTATTGGATGGCTATTTAGGATACAATCAAATCTTAGTAAATGAAGAAGATCAATACAAGACTACATTTACAACCAAGTGGGGAACCATGGCATATCAAAAGATGCCCTTTGGTTTGTCAAATGTAGGTGCTATGTTTCAGAAGGCAATGGACATGGCCTTTAAGAGCCTAATGTACAAGTTTGTGCTGGTCTACTTGGATGACATAACTGTCTATTCTAAGCATGCAACAGATCACATCAAACATTTGAGGAATATTTTTGAAAGGTGTAGAGAGTTCAGGATATCACTTAATCCCAAGAAATGTGTGTTTGCAATTCATGAAGGAAAATTGTTGGGATATGTTGTATCCAAAGAAGGAATTACAGTGGATCTAGAAAGAATTACAGCCATCTTAGAGCTACCCCTACCTCATCATAAGAAGGGTCTCCAATCTTTCATATGAAAGATTAATTTTGTTAGGTGTTTCTTGCCTAACATTGAAGATTTTCTAAAGCCTTTAACAGACATGTTGAAGAAGAATTCGGCCTTTAGTTGGACAAAAGAAGGCAAAACCAATTTCCAGGCTATCAAGGAGGCTTTAATAGAAGCTCCTGCCCTCCTAAATCCAAATTTCAATAAAGATTTTATCCTTTATGCTTAGGAAGGGCATGATGTTGTGTCTGTAATGCTAACTCAAGAAAATTTAGAAGGATTGGAGCAGCCTATTGCTTTCTTTAGCAAAGGTTTAGAGGAGTATGAGCAGAGAAACTCCTTTGTAGAGAAACATGTACTTACTGTGGTAAAGAGCCTCAACAAATTTAGACACTTGTTGACCCATAGCAAGGTACACTTGAAGGTTACTCATCCAAGAGTCAAGGAATTTCTACTTTCCAAGGACCTAAATGAGAAAAGAGCTGGTTGGATCACGAAGGTGATGGAGTATGACATTGATATCCAAACCACCAAGCTAGTTAGAGGCAAAGGTCTTTGTGAGCATTTGGCAGGGGATGAGAGTTCAAAGAAATCATAAACAATGGATGCATCTTTGGTGTTGCATTCTATTGAAGAGAAAGATAAGGAAACAAGCTGGTTGCCTAATATGATCAATTATTTGAAGATAGGACAGTGCCCTGTAGGTCTAGATTCAGCAAAAAGGAGGTATTATAGGTTACAATCTATTCCTTTTGTGCTGACTGATGATGTTCTTTTTTGGAAGGATCACAATGGTGTCCTCCTGAGATGCATAGATTCAAAAAAGATAGGTGATGTCCTATTTTAGTTTCATGATGGACCCTCTAGTGGCCATTTTTCTCCTAGGACTACTGCCTATGAAATCATGAGGGCCGGGTACTATTGGCCATCTATCTTTAAGGATAGCCATGATTATGTAAGGAGATGCATCAAGTGTGCCATATTTGCAGGAAAAGAGAGACTTGCTACTCTTCCCCTTCAACCAATAAGAACAGAGCAACCCTTCATGAAATGGGGTATAGATTTCATTGGTATGATTAATCCTCCATCTAGTGTAGGTCATAAATGGATCATCACTACAACTGATTATTTCACTAGGTGGACAGAAGCAATTGCTTTAAAAGAAGCAAATGAGAGTGTTATATTGAATTTTTATGATGATATAATTCACAGATTTGGCACTCCAGACTCCATAATATCAGATAATGCATTGGCATTCATAGGTCTCAAGGTCTTAGAGTGGGTAGTCAAGAATGGTATCTATCTGAATACAAGTTCAAACTACTATCCTCAGGGAAATGGTTTAGCAGAATCAACAAATAAGAACCTGATCAGGATAATTAAGAAGACTCTGCAAGATAATCAGAGGGATTGGCATACAAATCTCAGGTCTACCCTGTGGCTAAATAGAATTACCCCAAAGAAAATCATCGGTAATTCCCCATACATGTTGGTGTATGGTAAGGAGGCTAAGTTATCTATCTAAAGTGAATTGCCAGCTTTAGACTTAGCCACTCAGTATGCCCTATTTGAAGAAAGTGATCCCCTACAGATCAAATATGCTCAGCTAGTGGAGTTAGAAGAGATCAGAGACAAATCAATGCAGGATATGGAATTCCATCAGATCTAAATAAATAAGAGTTTTGATAAAAGAGCCAGGAGTAAAAATTTCAAAGTTGGGGATGTAGTCCTCAAGTGGGATGAGTTCAGATCCAAGCCTCGCAGGCATACAAAATTTGATTCATTTTGGGGTGGACCATTTGTTATAACAAAATGCAAGGGCTCCAATGCTTTTCAGCTATCAACACTTGAAGGTGAACCCCTACCAATATCAGTGAATGGTTTCCACCTGAAGCCTTGCTTTGAGGTTAATCCCTCTCTGTAAAGTTTGTGAGTTCCTTGTTTCCCCTACTTTCTGTTAGGCCAATTTTCTGTCATGGAAAAATCCTTTAAAAATGCCCTATTTTCTTGCAAATTTTCTTGAAGCGCTCTTGGCACCATGCTCTATAGTGTGTCACCCTGCTCTAGCCCAAACTGCATCCCCTACTGTACAAAACCCAGAAAGATTGTTCGAGTTTCAAAGGCCTGCAGAGAACAATTTCAAAAAATCTGTCTAAGTGTCAAAAACCCATAGTGTTTACAAAAGTCCATAATGTTTTTGATCTTTGACTGATAACCTACATTGTTTTCGACCCTTTATCTGCTAGCTTTGTGTGCTTATCTATTGACGTGTCAAAAATTTTGTGTTTTTGACCTCGCACTAGTTCCCTGTTTGCTGGCGTTCCCTCAACTGCGCAAGTCCGACGTGGGTGGTGGGTCCAGGACCTTCCTGATTGGCTATCACATGGTTTCATGTCAGACTTTTTTGACATGCGATCATGCGACCGCTTGCCACCTAGCCATGCGGGTCCCAGTTTCTGTTTAGCTTCCTGGCGGTTTACTTTGCTTTAGTGCGCAGGTGCGACGGATGGTGGAGCCCAGTCCTTCAAAGTTTCTTGTCACTGATTCTCCAAGTCTTTGGGTAGTTACATCTTCTATCCAGTGACTCGATGACTGTTAGTCGCGTGATTTCTAAAAGATTGGTGGTTATCCGCTAACGTCCAGCGACTTGAGGATGGTTAGTCATGTAGTCGCTGAGTGCTCGGTGGTTTGTCTCTTCTTATGCTTCCAACACAGTTAAAGTTTGGATAGGATCGATGGTTACCGCAAGTTCACATGGTGAAGATGCACAAGGTTTATTTTTTGCGCTTTTGCGACAACCGTCTGATCCTCTGAAAAGGTAAGGCTTCTTTGGCAGTGGTCCCAAAGGTGATGATGTGGCAACTTGTGATTGGTTGTCGCATGGTCGCATAGCCCAATTTTTTGCAATGTGATCATGCGACCGCTTGCCACATGTCTATGGTGGTGATGAGGCTTGTCAGGCGGGCCCGTTGGCTTTTGTTGCGAAGGTATGTATTTTGTGTAGTGGGTCCTATTTGCTAGGTAGTTCTTATGTGCCATGGTGATCTGGGTTCGCAGGTTTTCATTCGTCCACGTGGTGATGACTTGGTTTGTGCCAGGGGGGCCCCATTGAAAGCTTTAATCTAATGGTCAGTGTATGATCGCAAGGAATATTCCAACCCTTTGCGATCATGCACCATCCGTCAAATTTTATTCTATTTTATCAAGTTGCCTATTGTGTGAGTGGGACCGTATGACATGTGGTGCTTAGTTTCTGTGTTCCTATTGGTTGATGTGGATGTGCTCAGAGGTGGGGCCGTTGTCTGAAGGGTCTGTGACAAGGATAGATCTAATGATCGGCGTAAGTTCTCATATGATTTGTCAGAGCCATGAGATCTTACGCCAGCTATTCATTTCAAAGGCTTATGGTAAGTGGGTCCTATGCCAGTGACTGGGTGTAGATCAGCGAATGGTGGTGTGACACATGGCAAGTGGGCCCAGGCCTAGGGCCTAATGGTTGTTGGCAAGGCTGAGGCATGGTCAGCAGTGGTTAGTCACATGTTTGCATATCTTTTCTCTCAGCTATGCGATCATGCGACTGACACTTTATGTTGGCAATGGTGGTGGTTGGGGCAAAGTTAAGGTCTGCAGGTTGTCACGTGTTTGCATAACCCATTTCCTGGATATGCGATCATGCGACAACTATTGAGTTGCGTTGTTGCGGAGTTAGGGTGGGTCCTTGGAGCAGGCGTGTTAGTTTCTAGTTGGGTGTTGTCTGGTGGCCGAGGATTTTGCATGGGGTTTGTGATCACTTTGCGCAGTTAAGAAGTTGTCGTCGCATGATCGCAAGGGTTAGTTTGGTGCCTTGTGATCATGCGACCAAGCGTAGCATGAAGCCTAGTTCCCTATGGCGGTGAGGTTGGTAACTGCGTGATTGCGCCACTGAAGATTGTTGTAAGGTTATCAAGCCCACGAAGGGAGATTGATCGGATGGTGGGGATATAAAGTTGATGAAGGTTTAAATGTGGGCCATTGTTTCTCTGCAGGCGCCATTGATTTAGCCGTTGGTATTCAAATTCAAATTTTTCTGAGAGCTTCCAGTGCCAGAATGTACTAAATTTGTAGAATTGAATGCAGAAAAGACCATGTTTAGTGAGAAATGACTGGTTTCCTATTTGCGGTGTGGTCCAGGGTGTGGTTGGATCATTTGCAGGGCTTGTACCATGGTGGTTGTGTGCTCAAGGCTTGTTGTAGAGTGTCCTTTTGAGCTCAGTTTTGTGATCCCCTGTACTTGTAGAGAAGATTTTCATGATTGTGGATCATTTCTGGTTTCCTTTGTTTCCCGCCCTTGTAATAACTTTTAGACCGTTTCTAGTAGGTTGGGTGGTTGAGACCTTAACCCTAGCTGTCTAAAGCTTGTTGTATCTAATCTTGAGGATCCCAAGGCAGCTAGTGGTATAAGTTGCAGATTTTTGGTTTTTGTAGGGGTTCCAAAATCTTGTTGCTTTTGGTCCCTAGTTTTTTACTATAATATACTGATAGAGGTCTAGTTTTGTGATTTTCTCTGGTCTTGGTGTCATTCTAATTGTATGCTGATTCTGGATTTGTTAATGAAAATATTCTTGAATACCAATCTTGTATCTTGTGTATGTCTTCTTGCTTGTCTCTGAGCTCATATATGTTAATGTCATAAAGTGTGTTAATGTATGGTAAACAAAGAGTATTTTGAATTCATCTCTGAGTTTCTAAAAAAGTTAGGATTAAAGCCTTTTAGGTGAATTCAGTGAGTTTACAGCCAGGTATAGAATTTGATGTCCTTGTGCTTGAGGGAAAGGGGTACTAGGCAAAGCACTTACTCTGGTTTCCATTGTGTCTGATTTGAGGTGTTTAGTTGAGGTATACAGTTAGGTGACTCTGAGCCCTGGATAAGGCACTGGTCCTTCCTCTTGAGGTATGCATGGTTAACAATCATAAACATAAACATTCATCTGATAAACCTTTTATAGACTTATGTAGAGCATTGTATACATCATTTTGAGACTCCTTTGAAGAAGTGATTCAAGGGTACACCTGCCTGAGCACTGAAGATCAAAGTGTAGAAGGATCCTTTGATCCTTGTCAGTTGGCCCTCTTCCTTGTGGACTTTGGAGTGGTGATAGAGTCAAATTTTCAGTTACATTATCCATCAAAGTGTAAATCTGCAAGTTGAAGATCAAAGGGAATAATCCACAACCAACAAAATGGTGACTCTACTAGGGACAACTGAAAGATATGCATTTGTTAAGATTCAGTGATTCTACTAGGGAGAATCTAAAGAGAAAGGTATAAGTGTGTTCTTGTTTTCCTAATGTTTTGAAGATTTCCCATCTAGGTGGGTGGTGACTCAAGGGTTTGAACCAATGCAACATATTGAAAAAGCATGGATAAGAGGAGAAATATTAGGTTATATGTTAGAAAGAATCCAGAGGTCACTCTGGAGCAGTTACCTAGAAAGGGAAACAAGAGCTAGATTAAAAGGAATGGTGAGCCTACCAGTGCTCCCATGAAAGAATAGAGAAATGCTAGAGCCAGAAGACCACATGTATCCTCAAGTGAGGATGGTTCACAAAATAGAGTTTCTAGATCAGAAGGTGGTCACTCTGAGGAGAGATTTTATGATACCCCTGAGGCTGCATTTCAGGACAAGGGTCCTTTGCCTACAAGTCAGAATGAACAAAATAGAGATGTGGGTTTAGAGGTTGACTTGGATCTCAATGAGGATCAATTCAGAAGAGAACCCATGAGACATAGGCAGGTTCATTTCCCATATCAAAATCTTCCTGATATGGATGTGTCATCTGATTCTGATGACATCATGGTTGATCCTAATGACTTGGATGCACTGAGGTTGTAGTTGGCAGAGTAGGATGCCATACATAAAAGATTACAGGAGGAGAGAGAGGCTGAGAAGGTAAATGCTTTGATAGAGAGGCAGTCTCTTCTGAGAAAAATAAATGAAATGAAGGAGAGAAACAAGATTCTTCCTTCTGCTCCTAAAACATTGCAGCATGATGTGTTTGGTGATCTTGATGCCTTGAGGAGTGAGCAAGAGCGCTTACTATAGGATCATGAATTTGAAAATGAGGGCCCTGTGGTTAGACAAGTGCAAAGTTATGTCCCTTTGCCTAAAGATAAAGATGGGCACAGGATTACCAGACCTACTATTATCATAAATGACAAAGGAAAGCAGAAGATGGTGGGTGACGAAGCAAGCAAACCAATGACAATACCAGGGATCCCACCACCTGATTCAAATAAGGACACTAAAATGGAGAGAAGGAGAAAAGAAGATGAGGAACTTGTAAGAGAACTAGAGAGAGCTGAGGTTGACGCTGCCATTGCAGAAAAGAAAAGGAAGATCCAATTTTTGCGGGCTTCTTCAGCTAATGCTCTTGGCCCATCTACTACTGAACTAGGTATGCCATCTATGACTACTGCTATTCCACTTAGTAATGCTACTAGTTCTTTTCCTTCTTCATCTACTAGGATAGGTGTAGATCCTAGGCAGTAGTCAAATGCACAGATAAATGTAGATGCTAATGTTGATCCTAGGGTTAACACTAGTTCGAGCTTTCAAAGAAGACCTATACAACTAGAAGGCTATAGGCAAATAAGTTTTGATGGAATTCCTGGCTATCCAAATGCTTTTCTAAATGATATTAGAGATAAGGTACCTAAGTTTGCTCGTAATAATGCTATAAGTTGTAAGGAGCATCTTAGGTTATTTTTTGATATGCTTAATGATTATGAGGTAGAGCATGAGGATGTTGTCATGAAATTATTTGTTCAATCTCTAATGGAGGATGCTAGAGATTGGTTTAAGAGGATTCTTGATAAGTGTATTGATACTTGGGACTCTTCTGAGAAATGTTTCAAGGAGCATTATGGTGATAGGCCTAATGCTAGCTTCATGTTGAATGAATTCAATACCATAAGGAAAAATCAAAATGAGTCTGCAGCTGAGTTCAACATGAGATTTCAGAAGGGTATGCACAAGTTGTTCCAAGTCATGTGGTTGGATGACAATGTCTGTCTGACTACATACTTCAATGCATTTGATGGGAAGATGGGATATTTATTGAGGGATAAAGAACCAAGAACTCTTAGGGATCCTTTTAGGATTGCTGTCAATATTAAGAACAACATGAAAATATCAGAAAGGTTGGGTGGAAAGAGAGATGACCCAAAGTTGTTTGGGGACAGGAAATACAAAAAATAAAATGATAAGAGCATTGGATCTAGGAGGTAGGAAGAAGATAAGTTGGATAAGGTGCTTAATGCATTGAAGGATTTGAAGGCACCTGCAAATAGGAACATCAGTTCTCCTACCAATGAGAGGCCTCAGTTCAACAACAATTTCAATAAGCAGAATAGACTGCAGAATTACCCCTACAACACCCAATGGAAGGATGGCAAACCTATTGCCCCTGCTGCAAGAGGAAATAATGACAGAGGTGTCCCTGACCCTCTACATAAAGCTTCAGTGAATGTCATGGAGAATATACCATGGTGTGTTGCATGCCAGTCCCCTCATTCTGTAGAGCATTGTGTGGTTGCACAATCTATGGCTACAAATCAAGATTGTGGCAATGAGGAGATAGAACAAGAAGAAGAACAAGATGATGTTGGTTGCAACATGGCTTCTTCATATCTAGGATATGAAGATGACTCTAATTTTGATGAAGAGGTAGATGTGAATGTGAAGAGACATAATCAGGCCCTTTTTCATCAAGAGGTCTTTTCTGATGGTGAGTGCATTGATCAGAAAACATGTAACATGAACTCTTCTCCCAAGCCAGTAAATTTGAGAAGACCTTCTAGAGAAGAGATGGAGAGGATTACTGCAGAAATGATTGCCCAGGTGCAAACTAGAGGCATGGTGGCAAGGAACATAAATGAGAAAGCTGCAGGAATGTTTATAAAGAGTACCAACTCTGGAGAACCTAATGAGAACAAATTAGAGGTTGATCACATGGTGAAATTAAAGAATGTAAAAAGTAAGCATTGTGAGCCTAGGGGAGTTGGAATTGAAAAGGTCTCTAATGAGATTGAGAAGCCAATTAACACAATGGCTAAGATTGAAAAAATGAGGGTGGTCAATGCACCTAATGTGTCAGACAAGCAAAAGGATGTTAAAGTGGTGCAGATTGAGATTCCTACTTCTGCCCCTGTTGACATGTTATTTGTATTGTCACAAATTATAGTTAAGGTTCCATTGTCAGAATTGTTGAGGATCCCTGAACATAAAGATAAGGCTATTGCATGGGTTGGTAATACTCACAAAAATGATACTTCATGCAATGGATCTCAGGATAAAGCTTTGAAGGATGTTGTTGCTCAGGGAATTGTGTCTCAAATTCCCCCAATATATTTGGACAGCTCTGTCAATGCTAGCCTTGAAAACATTGACCCATTCTTCTTAAGTGTTCTTGTGAATGGGATGAAATTAAGAAATTGTATGATTAATAGTGGTGCCTCTAATACTGTCATGTCTTTCAAAATCATGGAGAGGTTGGGCCTTAAAGTTGATACAGTGCAGGGCAGGTGTTGTGTAATGGATCAAAGGGAGGTACTAGTCATTGGGACTATCAATGCAATGCCATATAGGTTGGCAGCATATCTAGAGAAAGAGCTAAAAATGAGTGTTTTGGTGGTGGATATCCCCCCTCATTATGGGATGTTTCTATCTAGAAGATGGAGTGCTGCCATGAGTGGAAGTTTACAATGTGATCTGTCCTATGCAACTTTCAAGATTGATGATCAGTTTGTCAAGATTGAATGAGAGTCAAGAGTATGCATTATGATTGAGAGGAACATAGATAATGAAACTACATGTTTTGTGGATACTGATGTAAATGCTTTTAGGGAAGAGATCCCTGTATTTGAAAATAAGTTTGTCTTGTCACCTATTTCTACTAAGGTAGGTGCTGACTCTGTGAAGGGTGATTTGTGGGTCATGTAATTTGATGGTGCAAACTGCAAAGATGGTGCAGGAGCAGGAATTTTACTTATTTCTCCTGATAGAAACACCTACAAGTTCTCTTTCACATTGAATTTTTTTTATACCAACAATATAGAAGAATATGAGGCCTTGTTGTTAGGACTGAGGTTGGCACAAAAGCATGGTATAAAATGCATAAGTGTTATTGGTGATTCTGAGTTGGTGGTGTCCCAAGTCAAGTCAGTGTATGCTTCTAAGAATAGAAGGTTGAAACAATATAGGAATGCAGTGTGGGATTTGATTGAGCATTTTGATGCCTTCAATATTGAGTGGAAGGATAGGAGTAACAACAAGATGGATAACTTGTTGGCCAATATTGCAATCAATCCTAATGATGTTACATTCTCTGGTATTTCTAAAGTTGAAATTCAAGCTAGGCCTAGTATACCAGACAATATTGAGAATTGGCAAGTTTTTGATGATGATAATGATATTTTGCAGTTCATGGATTGCAAGGATCACTATCATGGTCAGGAACTTGATTGGTCAGCCTTGGTTGAGTCGATAGAAGGAAGGGAGGTTGTCTTAGGCAATGAGGTCATTCAGCTTAGAACTAACAAGGTACCCAAGGGGCTTGTTGTTTTGGAGACCATCTTTGACAACCAAGATAGAGTTCAAAAGAATATCAAAGGAGAAGATCATGCTGATCTTGAGGAGATAAATCTTGGATCACATGAGGCACCTAAGAAAGTATACATTGGTAGAGATATATCTCAAAAGGTGAGGAGACCTTTGGTTGAATTATTGAGGAAATTTAGGCATGTTTTTGCATGGTCGTATGAAGAACTAAAGGTTTATAAAGAGGATTTATTTCAGCATGTTATTCCATTAAAAGAAGATGCTAAACCTTTTCGGCAAAAGCAGAGGCCTATTAATCCTACTTTGGCACCCAAGATGCAAGAAGAATTAATGAAGTTGAGAGATGCTGGCATTATCAAGCCTATAAGGCATTCTTCTTGGGTGTCAAATCTTGTTCCTGTAAGAAAAAAAAATGGTGACATCAGGCTTTGTGTGGACTTCAGAAATTTGAACATCAGCTCATTGAAAGATAACTATTGCTTGCCCAATATGGAGGCTATGTTGCAAAGAGTAACCAGGTCAAAATTGATGTCAATGATGGATGGTTTCTCTGGCTACAATCAGGTCATTGTTAAGTAATCAGAACAATTCAAGACAGCCTTTACAACACCTTAGGGAACATATGTTTATGTGAGAATGTCTTTTGGTCTCACAAATGTTGGTGCTACTTTTTAGAGGGCAATGGATGTTGCCTTTTCAGACTTCATTAATGATTTCCTTTTTGTGTATTAGGATAATTTAACTGCCTATTCCAAGAAGGAAGAGAACCATTGTGCTCATTTAAAGAAAATATTTATGAGGGCCTTGGAATTTGGCATTTCATTAAACCCAAGGAAATGTGCTTTTGGTGTCACAGAAGGTAAGTTGCTTGGCCACTTAGTTGGGAAGCAAGGAGTGAGAGTTGACCCAGAGAGGGTAGCAGCAATTGATAAAATTTAGAGGCTAAAGAATGTTAAAGGGATTCAGTCTTTCTTTGGTCAAGTCAATTTTCTAAGGAGGTTTGTGACAAACTTTGCAGAGGTTACTAGACCTATTTCCAAGATGTTGAAGAAGAGATCTGTAATCAATTGGGAGGGTGAGCCTGATGAGGCTTTCAAGAATATCAAGCAAGCTATCAAAGATGCACCAGTGCTAAAGGCACTTGATTACAATGTCCTAATGCATATCTTTTCTTTTGCATCTTTTCACACTATTGCTACAGTTCTATTACAAAAGAATAAGGATGGTTTTGAGCAGCCTATTGCATTTTTCAGTAAATCTTTGCAGGCTGCAGAATTGAAATATGATATAAATGAAAAATAGGCTTATGCACTTGTGAAGGCAATCAAGGCTTTTAGATGTTACTTGATGGGAGCAGTTGTGATTGCTTTTGTGCCAAGTGTAGCTGTGAAGGACATTTTCTCACAGCAAGAGGTGTCTGGAAGAAGATGCAGATGGATCAATAGGATCCAGGAGTTCAATGTTGAGATCCAGATCACTAAGTTGGTTAGAGGACAGGGATTGGCAAAGCTGATGGCCCAATCCAATCTAGATGCAAATCAGGTAAATCATTCTGAAATTGATTATACATGTGATATGGATGATTGTATTTGGTATCTGGATATTATTTACTATTTGAGAAACATGAGATGTCCAGATAGTATGAATGATAATCAAAAGAGGACATTGAAGTTACAGGCCATTAAATATGTAATTGTGAAATGTAAGCTATATAGAAAAAATCTGGAGTACATACTATTGAAATGTGTGGATGAGAATTAGGCTAATCTATTGTTGAAGGAGATGCATGAGGGAGTTTTTGGTGGACATTATATGGGTAAAACAATTGCTCATAAGATATTGAGAGTGGGATTTTGGTGGCCCACAATCTTCAGGGATGCAGAACAGTTGGTAAGGAGATGTGATGCTTGTCAAAGGTTCTCTGGTAAGCTTAAGTTTTCAGGTAATGTACCATTAAAACCAGTAGAAGTTCAGGCTCCTTTCTAGCAATGGGGAATTGATTTCATAGGGGAGATACCAAACAAGTCAAGTGGAGAACATTCATGGATCTTAGTTACCACCGATTACTTTACAAAGTGGGTAGAAGCTATACCTACAAGGAATGCAACTAGCAGGGTGGTAATTGACTTTCTGATGAATAATATTATTACAAGGTTTGGGTGCCCTAAGAGGATAGTGAGTGACAATGCTATGTGCTTCAGGTTTGCTGAATATAAGGACTTTTACAAAGGTTTGGGAATTCAAATTTATAATTCCTCACCTTATCATCCGCAAGGAAATGGTCAGGCAGAATCTACTAATAAGGGCCTGATTAAAATCTTGAAGAGAATTCTGGAGAAGAATAAGAGGGCATGGAATTCAAAGCTGCCATTAGCTCTATGGGCTGACAGGGTGACTATGACGAAGGCAATTGGTTGTGCACCATTTGACCTGGTGTATGGAATTCATGCTAGGATGCCTCAGAACAATTTATTGGAGATGTACAAGTTTGTGCAGTTGTATGATGATGACATTGATGATGAAATGCAGTTGAGAATGGAGGACCTCATTAGGTTGGATGAAACTAGAAGAGAATCAGTTGCAAGGAATGCCAAATTGCAGTTGTAGGTTAAGAATCTATATGATAAAAAGATTATTGACAAAAAGTTTGAACCTGGTGATTTGGTGTTAGTTTGGAATGCTAGATTGGAGGATAAGGGGAATTATGGTAAATTTGATCCCATCTGGTTAGGGCCATATCTGATTCATGAGAAATGGGGCCAAGATTCTTACATCATCAAAGATTTTGATGGTGATCTTTAGGAGTTGCTAGTTCAAGGATAATTCTTGAAGCAGTACTTCGTTTGAAGTACTCTGTTTTCCATGAACAGTAGTTAGGGTTGTACATTTTGTAAATCTTTGTATATAAGTTGTTTTCCCCTTCCCTATTTTTCCTTGGTCTGTCAATTTTTGGTCTCGTTTCTTGGTCTTGCCCTGCTTCTTCCGTGGTCTCTACAATTTTTTCTTATGGGTGGTCTTCTCTCCCAGAAATCTTGAATCCTCGCATGGGCACAAGTTACCCATCATCCCCAGACAAAGCCACTGTTAGGCCGATTTTCTGTCATGGAAAAATCTTTTGAAAATGGCCTATTTTCTTGCAAATTTTCTTGAAGCACTCTTGGCACCATGCTCTTTAGTGTGTCGCCTTGCTCCAGCCTAGACTGCATCCCCTAATGTACAAAACCCAGAAAGATTTTTCAAGTTTCAAGGGCCTATAGAGAACAATTTCAAAAAATCTATCTAAGTGTCAAAAACCCACAGTGTTTACAAAAGTCCATGATGTTTTCGATCTTTGACTAATAACCTACATTGTTTTCAACCCTTTGTCTTCCAGCTTTGTGCGCTTATCTGTTGACGTGTCAAAAATTTTATGTTTTCAACCTCGCACTAGTTCCCTGTTTGCTAGCGTTCCCTCAACTGCGCAAGTCTGACGTGGGTGGAGGGTCCAGGCCCTTCCTGATTGGCTATCATATGGCCGCATGTCAGACTTTTTTGACATGCAATCATGCGACCGCTTGCCACCTAGTCATGCGGGTCCCAATTTCTATTCAGCTTCCTGGTGGTTTGCTTTGCTTTAGTGCGCAAGTGCGACGGATGGTGGAGCCTAGTCCTTCAAAATTTCTTGTTGCTGATTCTCCAAGTCTCCGGGCAGTTACATCTTCTATCTAGCGACTTGCGGATGGTTAGTCGCATAGTCGCTGAGTGCTCGGTGGTTTGTCTCTTCTTATGCTTCCAGCACGGTTAAAGTTCAAATAGGATCGATGGTTACCGTAAGTTCACATGGTGAAGATGCACGAGGTTTATTTCTTGCACTTTTGCGACAATCATCCGATCCTCCGAAAAGGTAAGGCTTCTTTGACAGTGGTCCCTTAGGTGATGATGTGGCAACTTATGATTGGCTGTCGCATGGTCGCATAGCCCAGTTTTTGGCTATGCGATCATGCGACCGCTTGCCACATGTCCATGGTGGTGATGAGGCTTGTCAGGTGGGCCCGTTGACTTTTGTTGTGGAGGTATGCATTTTGTGTGGTGGGTCCTATTTGCCAGGTAGTTCTTATGTGCCACGGTGATCTGGGTTGGTGGGTTTTCATTCATCCACGTGGTGATGACTTGGTTTGTGTCAGGGGGGCCTGCGTTGAAAGCTTTAATCTAATGGTCAGCGTATGATTGCAAGGAATATTCCAACCCTTTGTGATCATGCGCCATGCATCAGATTTTATTCCATTTTTCCAGGTTGCCTATTGTGCGAGTGGGACCGTATGTCATGTGGTGCTTAGTTGTTGTGTTCCTATTGGTCGACGTGGATGTGCTCAAAGGTGGGGCTGTTGTCTGAAGGGTCTGTGACAAGGATAGATCTAATGGTTGGTGTAAATTTTCATGCGATTTGTCAGAGCCATGAGATCTTACACCAGCCATTCATTTCAAAGGCTTATGGTAAGTGGGTCTTGTGCCAGTGACTGGGTGTAGATCAGTGAATGGTGGTGTGACACATGGCAAGTGGGCCCAAGTCTAGGGCCTGGTGGTTGTTGGCAGGGCTGAGGCATGGTTAGCAGTGGTTAGTCGCATGTTCGCATATCTTTTCTCTCAGCTATGTGATCATGTGACTTACACTTTGTGTTGGCAGCGGTGGTGGTTGCGGTAAAGTTAAGGTCTGTGGGTTGTTGCGTGTTTGCATAACCCATTTCCTAGTTATGCGATCATGCGACAACTGTTGAGTTGCACTGTTGCAGAGTTATGGTGGGTCCTTGGCACTGGCGTGTTAGTTTCTGGTTGGGTGTTGTCTAGTGGCTAAAGATTTTGCATGGGGTTTGTGATCACTTTGCACGGTTAAGAAGCTGTCATCGCATGATCGCAAGGGTTAGCTTAGTGCCTTGCGATCATGTGACCAAGCATAGCATGAAGCCTGGTTCCTTGTGGCAGTGAGGTTGGTAACCACATGACTGCGCCACTGAAGATTGTTGTAAGGTTGCCGAGCCTGTGAAGGGAGATTGATCGGACGACGGGGATATAAATTTGATGAAGGTTTAAATGTGGGCCGTTGTTTCTCTGTAGGCGCCATTGATTTAGCCATTGGTATTCAAATTCAAATTTTTCTGAGAGCTTCCAGCGCCAGAATGTACCAAATTTGTAGAATTGAATGCAGAAAAGACCCTGTTCGGTGAGAAATGACTGGTTTGTTGTTTGCGGTGTGGTCCAGGGTGTGGTTGGATCATTTGCAGGGCTTGTACCACAGTGGTTGTGTGCTCAAGGCTTGTTGCAGAGTGTCCTTTTGAGCTCAGTTTTGTGATCCCCTGTACTTGAAGAGAAGATTTTCATGATTGTGGATCATTTCTGGTTTCCTCTGTTTCCCGCCCTTGTAATAACTTTTAGACCGTTTCTACCAGGTTGGGTGGTTGAGACCTTAACCCTAGTTGTCTGAAGCTTGTTGCATCTGATCTTGAGGATCCCAAGGCAGCTAGTGGTATAAGTTGCAAATTTTTGGTTTTTGCAGGGGTTCCAAAATCTTGTTGCTTTTGGTCCCTAGTTTTTGAATGTAATATACTGATAGAGGTCTAGTTTTGTGATTTTCTCTGGTCTTGGTGTCATTCTAATTGTATGTTGATTCTGGATTTGTTAATGAAAACATTCTTGAATCCCAATCTTGTATCTTGTGTATGTCTTCTTGCTTGTCTCTGAGCTCATATATGTTAATGTCATAAAGTGTGTTAATGTATGGTAAACAAAGAGTATTTTGAATTCATCTCTGAGTTTCTAACAAAGTTAGGATTAAAGCCTTTTAGGTGAATTCAGTGAGTTTACAGCCAGGTATAGAATTTGATGTCCTTGTGCTTGAGGGAAAGGGGTAATAGGAAAATCACTTACTCCGGTTTCCATTGTGTTTGATTTGAGGTGTTCAGTTGAGGTATACAGTTAGGTGACTCTAAGCCCTGGATAAGGCACTGGTCCTTCCTCTTGAGGTATGCATGGTTAACAACCATAAACATAAACATTCATTTGATAAACCTTTTATTGACTTGCGTAGAGCATTGTATACATCATTTTGAGACTCCTTTGAAGAAGTGAGTCAAGGGTACACCCACCTGAGCACTGAAGATCAAAGTGTAGAAGGATCCTTTGATCCTTGTCAGTTGGCCCTCTTCCTTGTGGACTTTGGAGTGGTGATAGATTCAGAGTTTCAGTTACATTATCCATCAAAGTGTAAATCTGCAAGTTGAAGATCAAAGGGAATAACCCACAACCAACACTTTCTAGGTTAGTGTTTCCTATTTTCCAAGAAGTCCCTGTGCACAGTTTTGCCCCTCTGTCGAAGTTTGTGTTCCTAAATGACCCCATGCCCAATGGATTGTCAATAAGGCCACTGGTTTCCATGTCTAGTAGGCTGACATCTAGCAGAAATCGCCAAAATGTTGCCGAAATTTTCATCCTATGCAATTTGGCCTATTTGACATCTATAATCCTGTGTTGGCCCTTTTCAAATGTTCAATTTTCTATTTTTGAGAAGTCATTTTACCCATGCAAGATCTAAACCCCCATATTCCCCTAGGCACTTGTGGCCTATCATAAGTTCAAATTTCCCCCCCCCCCCCTTGGGGCCACTTTACTACATGAATATCCTAAGTTTCCCACACCCCTTGCCTCTCCTTAAAAAATGTCTAGTTGCATGAGCGCATAGGCCTTTTTCACCCCATGCGATCATGTGACTAGTGGTTATCCTCTATGCACCTGGCACTTTATGTTACCGCAGGCCCATCCAAGCAGTCAGCAATCAAAGGGAAACATTTTATGTTGGTCGCATGATCACATGCGGTCTCTTGACTGCATGCGACCATGCGACAATTCCTCTCCGATCACGGTGATGTTACAGTGGTTCACGGTCAAAGGAAGGCAGTATTGCAGTTTGTCACATGATCGCATGTGGCCCTCTACCCACATGCGACCATGTGACAAACCACCAATAGTCAGGCAATGTAAAATCAAAGTTAAGGGTTTCATGCTGGTTGCATGATCGGATGCGGTCTCCTAACCGCATGTGACCATGCAACAAGCCTCTAACGGTCAACAAAAATAGAGACTCTGGTGGTGGGCCAAAGGGCGATGGTGTGTTTGTTTCTCATCGGTCAGTAAAGTTTGTAGTGGGCCTGATGACATGAGGCCCTGTAGATGCAAGATCTATGGTGGTCGCATGTTCGCATGGGATCTTTCGATCCCATGCGATCATGCAACCACCGTTGGATTCTCAAGTGTTTCCAAGTGGTGTTGTCGTGGGTCCAGCTAAGGTGGAAGATCTTGTGGGCTAGGTGTCCTGCGTGGTAGAGTGGCATGTTTTAAAAGGCTTTTCGCATGATCACATGAAGGCTTTTGGGCTCATGCGATCATGTGACCAGCATGCTATCAAGGTGATCTAGCCATTTTTTCACGGGGTTTCTTCTGTAGAGGACATTTGTAGGTATGGGTAGATGAAAATTGATGACCTTGAAGGTGGTTGTAGCTCAAGAGATTGTAAGAGATTTACATGGTCATTTTTTGGTCCTTTCCAAGATCTGAGATCAGATTTTGAGCATTCATGGCTTGGTGGGCTTGCAAGGAGGTAGATAGATCAAGGTTCTTGGCCTCCAGGCATGATCAGCACAGGGATGGGCACAAAGAGGGATGTATCAGATCTGATCAGTTGATATTTTAAGAAACACATTTATGATCAGACATGATGGTTTTAGGGTTGATTATTTTATGAAAATTTATGTACCCTAATGTTGTTTTGCTCTTGCCATGTGCAGTGAGGAGATGTATATAACTGATTTTTGGAGCTTTTGAGCTCAGAGTTTTACAAGAGTTTTAAAGTTTGCAAAGAGGAGAGTTCATCTTCCAGGAAGACATCTGAGGCATTTTTTTTTCCCTCTGGCTTCTGCAATTGTAACCTCCCATTCATTATTTAGATATTGCAAATTATTTTGTGACATTCTTTTTGTCTTTATTCTTTCTTGTGTGGATTATCTCTTATTGAATTTAGTATATGTATGTTCAGTAACTTTTAGGTTTCTTGATTCCTCTTTCTTTCTACAATTCATGTGTATTCTTATGAATGATCCGATTTGAATACTTTTGTGGGTATACTTCCACTCCTGGCAATCTGTCTCATTTTTATACCCAATTGCAGAGATGAATGTTTGTCTGCAGGTTATAGTCTGTGTCTAAATCTTTAGGAATACTACTGCCTTGTGAAATTTCTCTTTTCCTTGCATAGTACCTCTTTATTGCAGACCCCTCTATAAAATATTTATGTAGGCCTAATCATTGAGTTTTAATCTCTTAGACCTAGGATTGTGTACTGGTTTCATCCTTTATACTACAATTCATACCATATTTTGGTGTATCACCTAGTAGGTAGTTTTCTTTCATGTTATTTCCCTTTCCAAGCATTCCTTCTATCCCTTTCCCTCAAAAGATTTACAGTTTCATAGCAAGAAGCAGATTAAGGTGATTATCCAAGAGGAACTAGCCTAGAATCTGGAGGTTTCATCTCACTTAGCATAGGTCCCACACCTAGAGATGAATCCAATGTTATACTAGGTTATCAAGACCAAGAGAGCTTGAGACAAGGTGCAAACTTAGTGTATAACAATTTTATTAAGTGTATTTTTTGCAAATAATGTAATTAAGTGTGAGTATACATGTCTAGTTGGCATGTTGATGTGTTACTCCACTTGATGTGTTGGCATCTTGTATTATGTGTAAGGAGATCGTGGATGAAATGGTTATGACAGATTCCTATGATGTGTAAGAGCTATTTAAGGAATGTGCTATGATAGGTGTAAGAGCATGTTATGACTTGGGCCTTTTTGGGCACCCAAGAAGGAGTGGTTAGTGTGTGTAAGAGAATAAGCCAAAAATAGGTTGGTATGATAGATTCTCTTACACTTCTCTTATGATCGTTATTTTTGGCAGATTCTATGACAAGCTGTCATAGTCTATTCTAGGGATGGACGCCTATTCTTGAGATTGCATGTAACAACTGTGTACATGTGGCTTTGTGCATGGGTCTTGGTGGTTGTGCCCAATTTTGGGTCTTGAGGAGTCTATATATATGATGCTACTCCTATGGGAGAAATACTATAACATAAGTCTTGTTGGATTTGTCTCTCATTTTCCTGAAAGAACTTGCATTGCAAGTGTGTTGTAACTTTTTGTTGAAGATAATACATTGTGCAAGTTTTGGAGGGTGGGATTGTTTTACCAAAAGGTTTTTCCCCACCGGCATATCTTTGTGTTTATATGTTTCAATCTTTTCTATCTATTTTTTGTATGTATGGTATATGCTGCAATATCTTTGTTAAAGTAGCATAAGGAATCTAAAATTGTAAGGATTTAAAAAGAATTTGCACAATACTTTCCTTAAGGGATTAGTTTAGGAAGCTATTTTCACAACTAAGTTTCCTTACGAGTGGTATCAAAGCTTGATCAACTTTTGATCCTAGTTGTTGGGTAGGGTTTTTTGAGCTAATCTCAAGTTGAGTGGGATTTTTGTGTGGAGCATTCTGAATCTTATTTGCAAATTGAGATGGTGAGTTCCTCATACAGTAGAATGGAGGTGGAGAAATTTAATGGCACTAATTTTGAGTTGTGGAAACTCAAGATGGAAGATATTCTTGAAGACCGTGATCTATGGGAGGCTACTTCACCTGATGTGAAACCTGCAACGATATCTCAAGCGGATTGGGAGATCAAGGATCAGAAGGCTAAGGGTCTCATCAAACTCTGTCTAGCAGATGTCGCTCTTCTGAATGTTCTTGATGAGACTACTGCAAATTCTTTATGGAAATAGCTTGGGTCTGTGTATCAGGCCAAATCTCTGGTGAATAAGTTGTTCCTAAGAAAAAAGTTGTATTCTTTAAAAATGGAGTAAGGTGGATCCATAACTGATCATCTCAACACTTTCAATTTATTGGTTGCACAGTTGGCATCATCCGGTGCCAAGATCGAGGAGGATTGTTGTATGACCCTGCTTTATTCCTTGCTAGATTTGTGGGACTATCTTGTGATGGCTCTCAAAAGTACTATAGTCACATTCCATATGGATGATGTGGTGTCTTCACTGCTATCTGAGGAAATGCGAAGAAAGACTTTAGATTCATCTAAGGAAGCCCTTCCTGTTCATGGGAGATCCACTGAAAGAGGGTAGAAAAATGACAATAAGTCTGACAAGAAGGGAAAATCCAAATCTTGTGGGAGTTCTAAGACTCCTGGAAAGTCCAAGGTGAAATGTTGGAACTATGATAAATCTAGGCACTTCGGGAAGGACTGCAAAGAACCAAAGAAGAAGAAGAAAGGCTCATATTCAGCTTCCAAAAAATCTTAAGAAGATGGAGATTCTTTTATTGCAGCTTTGGCAGCCCATGCATCTGATGATGTGTGGTTGGTAGACTCAGGTGCTTCTTTTCACATGATCTCTCATCGAAACTAGTTCTCAAAATATGAAGAGTTTGATGGTGGAAAGGTGTACTTGGGTGATGATTCTCACCTAAAGATAGTTGGATGCAGAAGGGTCACTATCAGATTTCCTGATGGATGAGTAAAGGGAATCAATGGAGTTATACACATTCTGGGTTTGGCATGAAACCTATTATCTGTAAGTATGTTGAACGATGTAGGTGTGCAGGTTGTTTTTTTGAAAGAAGGATGCAAGATGATGAGAGGATGGATAGTGCTTGCGAGGGGTACTAGGAGAGGTACCTTATTTTAGCTAGATGCATGTATTCCTCTATGTAATAGTTCTTCATCCTCACCATCTAAATGAGTAGTGAAGAATTTTGTGGTTATTGGTTCTGATGGCAGTGCAAACAGTTTGGAAGGTAAGCTTCCTGCAGAAAAGACAATGTTGTGGCATATTAGATTTCACCACATTGGTGAAAAGGGTCTCAGAACCCTGAAAAATAAAAACCTTGTTGAGGGGTTAAATGATTGCAATCTCGAGTTTGAATTCTGTGAACACTGTGTCTATGGTAAACAAAATCATGTTCATTTTTACTCTACTTCTCACAAATCTTCTAATGTTTTGGATCCTATTCATTCTGATGTATTTGGTCTTGTAAAAGTTCCTTCAATCTCCAAGTCTATATGTTTTGTATCTTTCATAGATGATTACAGTAGGACTTGGATTTATTTCTTGAAAAGTAAGACACGAGTCTTTAGTTAGTTCAAGGAATTTAAAGCTCTTGTAGAGAATCAGACTAGTAAGAAGATTAAGTGTGTGAGAACTGACAATGGTGGTGAGTTTTTCTCAGCAAAGTTTGAACAGTTCTATAAAGAATGAGGTATCAAGAGGCATAAGACAACTCCTTATACCCCACAACAAAATGGAGTTGTAGAGAGAATGAATAGGACACTAATGGAGAAGGTTAGGAGTATGCTTAGTGGAGCTGGTTTACAACAAAGGTTTTGGGCCGAAGCTATGGCCACTGCTTGCTATCTGGTTAACAGATCTCCTACATCAACTTTTGTTGGTAAGACACTCATGGAGGTGTGGTGTGGTAAGAAGCCTTCGATTAGACATCTTCATATTTTTGGTTGTGAAGCTTATGCACATATTCCAAAGGAGAAAAGATCTAAGTTGGAAAATAAAGTTGTCAAATGTATTTTCATCAGATACAATGTTGGTGTGAAAGGATACAAGCTTTGGGATCCTGTGACTAGTAAGGTGTTGTATAGTAGAAATGTTATTTTTAGAGAGTTAACATCTTCTCCTATTGTGCTACAACTAGATGAAAAAGAAAAGAAAAATGATGTTGTTTAGTTGCCTCCTACCCCTGAGAAGACTGAATAAAGAGACCATGTTGGGTCTAATGATGAGGAGAGCTCTAGCAGCTCTGATAGTTTGGAAAAAGAGGAAGAACAACCTCAACCTCAGCCCTTGAGGAGATCCATGAGAGAAAGAAAGCAACCAGAAAGGTTTGGTTATTCTATGTTAGATTCTAGTTGTGCCTTTGCTTTGATTACTAACACTGATGAGCCTAGATCTATGCAAGAGGCTTTGGGCATGGAAGATGCAGGTTCCTAGATTGAAGCTATGGATGATGAGATGGCTTCATTAGAGAAAAACAAAACTTGGGACCTTGTACCTTTTCCTAAAGGAAGAAAATCTATTGGCTGTAAATGGGTGTTCAAGAAGAAATTATGTGCCGATGGCAGTGTTGAAAGGTACAAAGCTAGATTGGTTGCAAAGGGGTATTCATAGGTAGAGGGAATAGATTATGGTGAAATATTCTCTCTTGTTGCAAAGTTAACATCCATTAGATTTCTGTTATCTCTTGTTGCATCATATGATTTAGAGATAGAACAAATGGATGTGAAGACAGCTTTCCTTCATGGTGATTTGGAGGAAGAGATTTATATGTCATAGCCTAAGCACTACATTGTTGAAAGTAAAGAATCCTTAGTTTGCAGATTAAAGTAATCTCTATATGGTTTGAAGCAATCTCCTAGGATGTGGTACCTTAAGTTCGATGTCTTTGTGTTGTCAATTGGATTTGTAAGATCAAAATCAGATCATTGTGTTCATTTCAGAGTTGAAAATGATTGCTTTCTTATTATTGCATTATATGTTGATGATATGTTATTATTTTGGAAGGGTAAGGGTATGATTTCTGATTTTAAATCTTAGTTGTTAGCATAGTTTGAGATGAAAGATCTTGGGGCAGCTAGGTACATCTTGGGTATGGAAATCAGTAGATACAGGTCTAATAGAAAACTTTGGTTGAGTCAGGGTAAGTATGTGAAGTCTGTGTTGGATAGGTTCAACATGGCAGATTGTAGACCACTATGTGTTCCTGTTTCTATGGGAACAAAGTTATCTGTAGATGATTGTCCAAAATATCCTAGTGAGGTGGAGGACATGAGTAGAGTACCTTATGCTAGTGCAGTTGGCAATCTTATGTATACTATGGTTTGTACTAGACCAGACATTGCCCAAGCAGTGGGAGTCCTGAGTCAGTTTATGGATAACCCTGGACGGGTAAATTGGGATGTAGTTAAGCAAGTATTTAGATATTTGAGGGGTACATCAGATTACTCCATTTGTTATCATGGTAACTCTTCTGGATCTCCACATTTAGTTTGTATTCATGGGTTTTTGGATTCAGATTGGGTAGGTGATATTGATAGTAGGAGATCCACCAGTGCTTATGTGTTCACTATGTTTGGTGGTGCCATCAGTTGGATGAGTAAGCGACAACCTATGGTTACTTTGTCCACTATAGAAGCTGAGTAAATGGCTGCTATTCATGCTTGTAAGGAAGCCATTTGGCTTAGGAGATTGTGTTTTGATGTTGGTGTTGATCCAAAATAGGTTACTATTTGGTGTGACAGTCAGAGCGATATTTTCCTTGTGAAGAATCCAACTTTCCATGCCAAAACGAAGCACATTGATGTGCAGTTTCACTTTGTGAGAGATATGGTGGAAGATGGAAAGGTAAATTTGGAGAAGGTAGATACTATGAAGAATGTTGCAGATGCATTAACAAAATCAGTGGGCACTGAGAAGTTTAGATGGTGTTCAGAGTCTATGGGCCTTTTGGCCTATAGCGGTTAGTTTATGTTATGTTCCTGTTGCTCTTACAAGGTGTTCGACAAGTGGGAGAATGTTAGGAATAAGGTGTCTCAACCTTGGACAATTCCTATTCTTATTATTTGTTTTATTAAGTGTATTTTTTGCAAATAATGTAATTAAGTGTGAGTATACATGTCTAGTTGGCATGTTGATGTGTTACTCCACTTGATGTGTCGGCATCTTGTATTATGTGTAAGGAGATCATGGCTGAAATGGTTATGATAGATTCCTATGATGCGTAAGAGCTATTTAAGGAATGTGCTATCATAGGTGTAAGAGCATCTTATGACTTAGGCCTATTTGGGCACCCAAGAAGGAGTGGTTAGTGTGTGTAAGAGAATATGCCAAAAATAGGTTGGTATGATAGATTCTCTTACACTTCTCTTATGACCGTTATTTTTGGCCAATTCTATGACAAGTTGTCATAGTCTATTCTAGGGATGGATGCCTATTCTTGGGATTGCATGTAACAACTTTTTACATGTGGCTTTGTGCATAGGTCTTGGTGGTTGTGCCCATTTTTGGGTCCTGAGGAGTCTATATATATGATGTTTCTCATATGGGAGAAATACTATAACATAAGTCTTGTTGGCTTTGTCTCTCATTTTCCTGAAAGAACTTGCATTGCAAGTGTGTTGTAACTTTTTGTTGAAGATAATACATTGTGTAGGTTTTGGAGGGGTGGGGTTGTTTTACCGAAAGGCTTTTCCCCACCGGCATATCTTTGTGTTTATGTGTTTCAATCTTCTCTATCTATTTTTTGTATGTATGGTATATGCTGCAATATCTTTGTTAAAGTAGCATAATGAATCTAAAATTGTAAGGATTTAAAAAGAATTTGCACAATACTTTCCTTAAGGGATTAGTGCAGGAAGTTGTTTTTGCACCTGAGTTTCCTTACAACAACAAGAAGGAATAGATTATGGGGAGATATTTTCCCTTATGGCTAGATTGGAAGGACTAACAACTCTGTTTGCATATGTTACTTATAAAGATTTCAAGGTATATCAAATCGATGTTAAGTCTGCATTTTTAAATGGTATATTAGAAGAAGAAGTTTAAATTGAATAACCAGAAGGATTTGTTGATCCAAATAGAAGACACATGGTTTGCAAACTGAACAAAGCCCTATATGGATTGAAGAAAGCTCCCAGAGCATGGTATGAGAGATTGCATAACTACTTAATACAGATTGGATTTTCAAGGACAAATGATACAAGCAATTTATACATGAAAGATGAAGAAGGTAAAGGAATCTTGTTGGCAAAGATTTTTGTTGATGATATTATTTTTTGTGGACAAGATGACTTGTGTAAGAGATTTTCAAATGAAATGAAAACTACATTTGAAATGATCATGTTTGGTGAGATCAAATTTTTTGTTGGTTTACAAGTATATCAGATGGATAAAGGAATTTTCATTACACGGTCTAAATATGTTCATGAGATATTGAAAATTTTTGAGATGGAAGATTCTAGACCAGTGAGCACTCCTATGGCTACTGGAAAAAAGTTGTCTAAAAATGATGTTGTTGTAGAAGTAAACCAGATTTTATATAGATCTATGATTGGAAAACTATAGTATGTTGTACATAGTAGACCAGACATTGCACTAGCTATTGGGATTGTGGCAAGATTCTCTGCCAATCCTAAGGAAATAGACATGATGGTTGTGAAAAGAATAATGAGATACTTGAAAGGAACTATTGACTATGGGCTATATTACAAGAAGGATGAAAGATTTGAACTAAGAGTATATACTGATGCTGATTGGGCAGGAAATATAGATGACAAAAAGAGCACTAGTGGTGGAGCTTTCTTTCTTGGACAAAGATTAGTTTCCTGGACAATCAAGAAACAAAATTTCATTTCCCAATCTACTGCTGAAGTCGAGTATGTTGCTGCTGCAGTGAACTATTCAAAGCTGGTGTGGATAAAGCAATTGTTGGTAGGAATGAAAGAAGAAATCACTAAACCAGTTGTTATCTTCTGTGATAACACAAGTGCTATCAACATTTCTAAGAATCTGGTAATGCATACAAAGACCAAACACATAGCAATCAAATATCATTACTTGAGAGAATTGGTACAAGATAAAGAAGTTCGAATGGAATATGTGAATATAAAAGAACAATTAGCAAACATATTCACTAAAGCTTTACCTAAAGAAGCTCACAAATATCTGAGAAGTCAATTAGGGGTCCTTCCCCTAACCGAAGTTTCCTAATCAAGCTAGGAGCACTACATCAAATATGTTACAACAAAATATTTGACAGATTGATGTAGAAGAAGGTCACACTTTAGGACTGGCCTAGAGTTGTGAAAAGAATGGAAAAGACAAAGAATCAATCATGAGCAAAGATGACAGAGGGAGAAATATTGTTATTGAACTAAAAAGATGATATCTACATCTAGAGGATGTATGTTTTAGTTGTTGTTTTGGCACTTTTGTCAAAGAGGGAGATGAACTGAGATGATAATAACACATGACACTAAAAAGGAAAGTAACCTGAGGGAGATGAAATGAGATGAACAGAGATGAAGGATCAGGAAGGAGGGAGATTTCAAGATTTTGAGACGGTCACAAAAGCGAGGCTAATAGACTCTGAATCAGAATGAAGCTAAGGATATTATAAATGTTTATGATGGATAGATAAGTTTTTGGATTGGTTGGTAATCCATGTGTTATTCATGTGATATCATATGGTGTTTCCATCAATGCCAAAGAAGGAGATTGTTGGAAACTGTAATTGAAGCAATTTTTGTATTGTCATTGATGTCAAACCTTAACTAGTAAGATTATTACTACTTAGGAAAGTACTATATCTATTTTATTGTTGTGAAGGGGGAAAAGAAATGATGTTAACAATAGCACCTAAGGAAAAGTTGAGTTATCTTGATACTTCAATGAGTACTTGATTATGCTGCACAATGATGAGATAATGTATTGTTTATCTTAGTAAGAATGAAGACTAAATTGGTAGGCTTAACCAAGAAAAAGTGAAGAAATCTAGTTTAAGCCGAGCGATGTTAGTATCGATCGAGTTAGTGTATGCCGAGCAAATTCAGTGTTGACCAAACATCAGTTAATTTTTGAGGAAGATAGTGTTAGCCGAGGAAATAGTTTTCATATTGACCGAGCTTTCTAGTATAGAATGAGAAGTTGAACACAGTATTGACCGAGCATCAGTATTTTACATTTGAGAGAGAATTCAGATTTCCAGCCAACATCGTTGAATTCTTGGATTATGTAAAATGTGTTGACTTTATTTATTGATTGTATGAAAGCATTTAATGCACTGTAAAATGTTTTATTGTAAATCTTTAAGAGATTTGAGATGTTTCTAGAAAAGAAGATGAAAAACATAAAGTGGGTAGATTCAATGAATCTGACCTAACCCTAAGATCTACGAAGGAGATTAAGTTGCAAAAGATGTATTAACCTAATTGAGGAAGTATTAAGGAAACCTAAGCATGAGGTTGAAGTGTGGATAGAGGATGTTGGAAGATCAGTTGATGTTATTGACTGTATAAGCAGAGAAGGCTGAAGGAGAAGTGTTGTGATTGCTTGAAGGAAAGTTTTGAGCAGATCAGTGATGGAGATGGAAAAGGTTCACAATTAATAAAGCAACATATGTGTATGGAATTGGATCTGATATTTGCAAAGTGAATTGTATGTTTTTCTGATCAATACTACTACTACTTTCTAACCATTGTAACAGTCAAAATCCTTTTAACAGAGGTTGACCTAACATTCATATGTATAATCCTTTGAATAAGGTTGCATTCTAATGGAGTGTATGTAAGTCCTATAACAAGGTACACTTTTAACGGAGTGGTTTAAATCCTTTAACTGGGTCACACCTGACAGTATGTTTGTAACCTTTGACAGGGTTGGCTTTTCACCGAGTTCACTTCAGAAGAGTGAAAATAATAGTAGCATGTTACAAAGTGGTTTTTCCCAAATCGAGTTTCCACTATAGATCCTTGTGTCAACACTTGTGTGAATTTTTTGGTTTGAACATTTCTATGTTTTACAAGTTAGATACAGCTGGGTAGTAGACTACAATGTTATATATTTCTATTATGAAATTAGTAATGATTGAGTAGCTATTGATTGTTAGATCTGATTTGTTGAAGAGTTTTAAAGTTTGTTTTTATACATCTAGACCTGACAACAATTGATTCACCCCCCTCTCTATTTTTCTAAATCATATTAATAGGAAGAGTTCTAATAGAATATCAATCCTTGATCAGAGTAATCTATGAGCAATGCCTCATAGTAGACAAAGCTCCTTATTTGTTACAAAAGTTAAGTGATATAGAGACTCCGTTAACTTTAGCCAGTCTTCTCCCCATGCTAGATTTAATGAGAAAACTTGTTAACAAAGCCCAAGAAAGGACTATGTATATCCATGAGTACTAATATTTATGTAGAATGACATGCATTGCCTTGGATAATTTATACTCAGATATGATAACACTTCAAAGCCCAAATTTTTTTAGGTGGAAAATAATTATAGATTTGAATCATGCTAAGATTTTTTTACAATTCAATGCAAAAAATGATTTGTGTGTTTGTGAAAGGATATGAAATACCAATGCACCAATCTAAGATGGGCAAGTGAGGCAGACTACTTCCAGTTAAAAGGGTTGATTTTGACAGGTTTGTTAAATTTGTTAGTGAGAATGTGAAGTCAATTTCCTACCAACTTTCAAGTGAGATTTGTGAAATATTCCCTCGAGAAGAGTTTCTTGAAGCCATGGGTTGTGTGTTTCCTCATTTTTTAAAAACATCGGAGATAGACAACTTGATGCTCATATGTTTCATAAAAAAATTGATGAATTGATCAGAGAGTTTTCAAAACATGCAGATTGAAATGGACAACCAATTGATGGAATTATAGATTCAACTAATCTTAAAAAATAATGTAGAGAATTTGCATCATGTATGAAATTACAGTTAAAAAACTTGGAGAATCCATTTGAACCTGGTGCAATAACCAGGCTTTGGAAAAAGATAGAGCAGAGTGAAGTATTGCGTGATTCAATATCAGAATATTTCAAACTTGCTGATTTATGTCAAACAATGATATTGGGATCGGTGGAAGATGAAAGAGTTTTCATTGCATTGGGGTTTTGGAAATCAAAGATCAAAAACAAACTAGACAAAAATTTGGAAACTTTCTTGAGGTTGTTTGTAACTCAGGACAATGTTAGAGACTTTCCTTATGATAGGGCATTGGCAATTTTGAATTCCCTATGTGAAAGATGAGGGCTTTTGAACACTAGTTCAAAACATGGTGGTTCTACAAAAAATGATGGATCTTGGTCCCAAACTCAGAATGAAGATGAAGAATTTTTTTATTTTTAATACCCAACTCAGAATCAAGAAGAACCTCTTGCTAGTAGTAGTAGTCAATTTCAGGAGCTAGATTCCATGTGGGATATAGAAGAGGCAGACTGCTCACTGACACTGAGTGAAGAGTGAAGTGATTTAGAATTAGCATTTTGTTAATAGGTATTTATAATTTTATACACTGTATACTTATTACTGTACTTGTTAGATAAATTAATAATGGACTTGATTCTAAATATTTATTATTGACAATTTGACTCATATTTAGCAACAAGTAATAAGTATTGTTCAAGATTTTTGTAATTTGAATTTTGATTTTTGTAATTTCAATTTTGATTTTTGTAATTTGTAATTTGAATTCATGATTTTCGTAACGTGGAATGTTCATGAAATTTGTAATTTGAAATTTTCAATTCATATAATTATTAATGTCCTTTTTTGTCATTGTAAAGTGTTAACGCTTTGGCCCTCAATGCTTCATAGTCATCCAGCCATGTTATTTCAAGTTTCAACTTCAAGAATAAGATTCAAAACTTAAGTTGGGCTAGTTCCAAAATTACGCAAATAGTTCATCTAACCCTGTCTCAACTTTGCTAGATGCAAATTAGAGGCCTTTTAAACCTTGTTGAAGTTACGGATACAGACCGACGGTCTTCTTAACATCTCTGATTCTCCACTCTCATATAACCTTGTGAAGTCCTGGATAAAGCCTTTTGTAACCTCTCAACTATTTAATCTTGTAAATGATTAACCTTTCTGAAGTTACGCCTTTCTACTAAATGCTTCATCTCAACTTCGTAACCGCCAACACTAATGGCTAACAAACCCTCACGAAGGTCTATAAACCAACTGTTCATGACAAAGTGTCAAATATCAATCCATTTGTTGACACATGTCATAGTTCATTCCTCTGCACTTTCCACATGGCATACAACTAATTGTCACTTTCAACACCATTACACATTGTCACTTTTAACTATTCGTCTCTTTATTTCTAAAGTTACACATATCGTTAGTCAAGAGTCCCTTAGAGGTTCAAGACCCATCAGCATCCTAACCACTTAACCGTTGAGAAGTTACAAAACAACCCAGCATTATTTCAGAACATTGTCAGTGGTCTGGTTATAATGCGCACATGCTTAAAGGTTCTTTTAAGTGACTTGAAAAAGTAACAATGAAATAGAATCGATTTGAGCCTTTATAGGGTTTATTAGATTTTTAGAGCATATCTCAACCTAGCACTTAGGGTTTTAACATTTTTATCAAAATTTAGGCCTTGGGGAGGAAAATTGCAAGAAATTCTCAAAGCAATTGTGAAAACTAGAAATACTACCAACATGGTCAAAGCTTCCTAATTTCTTAGAAATTGCCATTTGTCAATTTATTATTTGTCATAATTCATAGTTCGTACTCATTACTTAATTTATTATTTGTCAATTTCCTAATACTAAGCATTTACTTAATTAGAATTGAGATTCTTGACTTGAGCCAATGAGCTCTTTACAAAATTACATAGGCATAATGACAGAAAAATTAAAAATTATAAAATATCCATGTATTACATTTAACTTCCTTGAATTTATACATTGAAATTTCAAATTCAAGAATCAATGATCATAGTACCAGTAACCAGACTTAGAAGTGAGAGGACAGAGACTTGAAGTCTCAGACTTCTATGATCTATCAGAAAATTACAAAGTATCCTTGTATATTTGTATTAACTAAAACGTCCTTGAAATTTATACATCAATGTCAATGATCAATGATCAAAAAATAAAAACTAACATTGGCATTTGGAAAATTAAAAAAAATTGGAAATAGTTATTAGAGTGACAGCTGGTGGCCTGGATTCTTCAAAATTAGTCTTGATTTGCACCAAAGGTGTACACACAGTAGGTGAACCACAAATATAAGATACCCTATAAAAATTAACTGACCTCCCTCTATTGGCTCTTCATCTAAAACCAGAACTATCTCAACTACTTCCATCATCCATGTCATTGTAGAAAGACCAAGGCTTGAATCTCTCCAATGTTTTTCCACACAACAATTTCCCTCTTTGATGGCCAAGTTACCTCTCTATCTATCTCCAAGTCTTCAAGGTATGTGTTCCAATTGGCACCTGTTATGGCTTGAGATTCAGCAACAAACTTATTCATGTCAATTTGTTGCTTGTACAATTCATCCACAACTTCATAAAAAGTTGAAATGTTAGCATCACCAACAAAATAAGAAGCCACATTGCTACATTCCAAAATTTGGTTGAAAGAATCAACCCACTCCTACCATTCCTTCAAGTGTCCCTCTTTGTCCATAATAGTAGTCATATATCCTTCAGACTCTTTAGCAAATTAAAACCTTAAGCTTTTCCTAAACGTTTTGTAACTTGCCAGTGAAAAATGCATACAAATCCTTTACTCATAACACCATTTCCTTAACATCAATTATTGTGTTAGGTAACTCCATTTTTTTTCCCTTTAGTAAATCTAACCTATATCAAATAATTGTAAGTATGGGCCCCAACTATTAAATAATGGGGTTCGTACAGACAAGACATTATAACATTGATATTTTGTCCCCTACAAAGAAATGAAATTACTATGAAGGATTTGAGACTTCCCTTTTAAAATATTTACTCTATGAAATAACACCTTCTTCAAAGTCTCCTTTTCAACAATTCTAGTATCAATAGGCTCAGGCTAATCAGCGTCCATTATTATATTTTTTGTTGCAAGTTCTGGAGCTAAGTCCCCCTGATGCTCAGTTTGGACCCCTACATCATGCACCTCTGTAAATGCCTTGGACTGATTTTTTAGAGTATTTATTTCATCTTTTAGCTCCTTCACAATCTTATCTAGGAAAAATTTCTTCTTCGGTTCTTCTTCAAACTTGTTTCTAGTTACCACATAATCTCTGAATGTCCTGGCTAGCCTATTCTCCAAGTCCTCAACCATTACTTTGTTCATGGAGGATGCATGATGTAGGAGATTTTCTATCTCTGATCTTGTAGTGTCATGCAACCTCCATATTAATTGGCTACCCTATGTTGTGTCTTGGATGTCAACCAATCTTGGCTTACTAGACTCTAGGGCCACACACCATACTGCTAGTGTCTTAGTGTCCATATTGAATCCAGAACCCCTCTGTAGTCCATCAGGGCCAAAAGATTCATTAGCTATAGCTTTATCTTGCCTCTTGATTTGGTCAATTAGGAATGAGGACTCCAAGTCCCATCTAGGGATCAACAACATGCCACTTATCTTTACAAGATCTCTTACCTCCTCCATAGTTAATGTTTCACTATTGGGATCATAGGCCTATAATTTTTCAATCATTTCAATATTTTTTTCTTGTGATTCCCCTGGTTTCAAAGATAGTGTTAATTCATTTTTCTTAACTCTAAAGAGAAAACTTTTAAACACATCGGACTTGATGAATTCATCATCATCTATAAACTCTTTAGCTTGGATGACCCTGTCATCCAATCTAGCTATAGCCAATTCTAACTCATCTAGGGCCTTTTCTCCCTCATCTGCCATTGATGTCAAAAATTGTTGTCTTAAGTTAGCAAATTAATGGCTATTACCTAGCAGGATTTGTAGTGCCTTTTGCCTTGCCTTTTGTGGTACATTCATCAACTTTTATTTCTTTGATGGTCATTTCTCAGATGTGGATGGCTCAGCTTATTCTATTTCTACCATAAACACTACATCACACTCAACTTCCTCAGGGTTTATTCTTTCCTCCTCCTTCTCCTCAGGGATATATGGCAATTTAGACATAATATCTTCATAATTATCTATACACATGTCAATTCCCATAATGTATTTGAGATTAGGAAAGAAACCAAGGAAGGTAGGGCCTGTCTTTTTCAATTATTCCTCTACCCTTACAATATTTTTCCATTTACAATTTCTCTCTTCACAGGTATCTTTACTATAAACATTTCTAATAACATTCGCATCTGCCATAGGCTATTTTAGAGCCAAATTGCGATTCCTCATTTCTCTCAATGCTACTCTAACAAAGTTTGTAGGGTAATACATCCTTGCTTTACTAGAGGGAAATCTCAATTGTCTCAGGAATTCATGGATTTGGTCCACAACATCTTTACCTATAGAGAAATCCCCTATTGGGAACCTCCTTGCCAGAAAGGTTCCCTTATGTATTTTAGGGCCTAAGTGCTCTCTATCCATCATGATAAGATTTCACATGAATTCTACTATTGCCAATATTTCTAGGACAAATTTTGGTAGTATGTGTGGAGGTTGAGAGAAAGCATACACTCTTATAATAGTAAAATTCTAAAAAAAATCATATAACCCCAATTGTGCTTAATGTCATTGTCAATTTAAAATAATAAGGGTCTAAGCAATTTTCTAACAAGTAAATGAAATCTATCCCTCACAATACCTAACATGTTCATTACTGGATCCACAAAATCACTATAAAAAACAATGGAATCAGAGAAATGGTAAGTTTTATGGCATAACTTGGTCCACAACTGAACTGGAATAGTTCCTCATGCATTCTTGGTCTCATTGATGAAAACTGGGTTGATGTAGCCAATATTGTAATAGAGGATCAGGTGCATCAGCGTGGAGTAGTGATTGAACTTGAAGCTTTTCAAATCAGTCTTCACATTCATCAACTCAGTGTTCATTACATTAATTATGTGCCGCAAATCATCAAACTCCTTGTTGGTGTATAGGTCCTAAACATCTGTAGCCATGACAAAAATGTTAGGAGTCACTGTCAAACCTCCATCTAGTCCAATAACTTTGTGTAGATGGTAGATGGTATTTTGGAAATAGGGAAAGAAAAGCTCAATATCAAATGAATCTGCAACCTTCTTCGGTAAAAACCCTACCTCTTTCTTTTCTCTAGGAATATGCCTCCTCTTCTGCTAGGTCAATAGCCATGCTCATAGGTCCCTAAGGGTTGAAAGCTTGAGTAAAAGTATCTCCATCTAACATGTAGATTATAGACTTGTCATGCTTATGGAAAGCTTGTGTCACTGGATTTTATGCTTGAATTTGCGCTTTCATGAGGTATACATCCAAAAATACCTCAGGTACTATCAACTTTCCCAAGTTCCTATCCCATGGGTTTGAAACAGGAGAGCCTCTAAATCTATTATTATAGAAAAACATGAAGATCTCATACCCAGTTGTGTTTGGGAAGACTGCATCCCCATAGAATGTATAAGGGTCCCTCCATTCAAAAGCATTAGCTAATTGCAAATTTGAGGATCCAGGTAATAGTTTCATCCATTCTTCATCATATATGTTTGGCCTCTTTGTTCTTGAATGTACAATGACACTCTTTTCTAGTACTACAAAAACATCAAGAGATTCTTGTTCTACCATTCTTTATGTATACTAAACTCTAAGCAGTAAGCTCCTTTTCTGCAAATCTACACTTATAGCCAAAGGTTTCAACTATCTGGTTTCTCTTTGACTCTGGAAATTATGGATGCTCTCTAAAGTCACTGAAGTCTGAACTATATTTAATAACTAATAAGTAAGAAGTAACTCACAAGTACAACCAGGCTACCAGCCACCAAGCCACCTACTCTATTAAAAATTAAAATCTCATCAAGCACACACGCATGAAATTAGTAATTACCTTTTTAAAAAAAGTGTCACTGTCAACTGTCACTTCCAGCAAAGAGTTAGCGGTGATCCAAGAGAAAATAATTAGTGTTGTCGAACTGCCGCTAATAGTACATTTAACCCTAGGCCCCTATCTCAACTTTGCTAAATTTCTACCTACAAATAAGCGGCCTTGGCCCTTGGCTGTTTGAATTTGAAATCCAAAATTTTTGAGACTTGCGAAGTCATGCAACGCCTTTTTGAAACTTTGGGACTGTTAAACTGACTAGAAAAATGAAACATTGAGATGTTATGACACAACCTAGCATGTCGCATGACACTTGTACTTCACACTTTCCATGTGGCATGCAACTTACTCTTCATCTCTCACTTTTCAACACCTTACAAAGTTACACACGAAGTTAGTTGGAACTTAGAAACCACCATCATAATGAATTAACCATTGAGAAGTTATGAAACAACCAGGCATAACTTCAAAACCAATCACCATCATAATAAATTAATCGTTGAGAAGTTACGAAATAGCCAAGTGTAACTTCGAAACAGATCATCATCATATTAAATTGAATGTTGAGAGGTTATGAAACAACCAGGCGTAAATTCAGAGCTTGGAGTGGGTTCCAATTTATTTAGTATTCTGATTTAGTAATTACAATTTACATATTTTTCAATTTATAAATAATAAAAATATTGTTCAATGTCATGATTCACGTAACATGTTACTATATTAGAATATAGTGTATTGACTATTGAAATTTAAAGTATTAGCAAATAACGCGTATTACGTAAAATTATAAATAGTAACACTATTTGAAAAAGAGTCTTCTAACTTCTCAATGTTTCATTTGTATACACTATTACAAATTTATAGACTACAATATTACTATGAAATTCAAAAACTGGTATACAATATATTATATACATAATATTGGTAACTTAAACTGAATCACTGATTCAAAATTTCACTGAATTATGGTGGTTTCCCTAGAAGGAGAAGCGATAAGATTCCAACCATTTCCAAAACCAAAATGAAAAGTACATTTGATTATTTTATATTTACAAATTACAACTTACAAGTAAAAAAAATTTCGTAAGATCCACAAAGAAAAAAAGATTAGTCGATGTGTAGACCAGAAAATAACTAGATCCTCTGATTCATCTCCTCTAGTAGTGTCTCCTACTCGAAGCCATGATCATAAAAAATGGCGTGCATCTTTGCCTTGTCATATTCTACTTCAAGTTCGAACATGTCACTTTGGTAACTAGCATAACTGGTAGCATGATCCCATCCTGCAAACATAAGATGACTGAGGACATCCTACTGAATCTCTTCTTCCATATCCAAATTTGGTTGGATAACAGGTTCTAGGTTTTCATTCGATGATCCCTCAACTACTGGAAGACCCATTCTATGAAAGCACCAAGAAAATACAAATAATCACCAACTTGTCATCCAAATTTAGAAATTTAGAAAGCACCCATGCTCTACAATTCCACTACCAAGGAGTATAAAAAGAAAATAATCACCAACTTGCCAACCGCAATAAATTTTGAAGGAATGTTTCACGTAAGGTGGCTTTCTAGGGAAAAGGAAATTAATGAATATCAGTAAAGAAAAATTGCAGACATTGGAATATTGTATCCTGCGTAACTTGGATCCGAAGTCAAAAAGAAGAATAATGTATGTTGATGAATCACAGCTCATATTCTGTAAAATTAACCATTTTAATGTCTAACCAAAATCCTGGCTTGGATTATGTACCACTCAAGTTACGCAAACTGCCAGTGTTACCTTGGAACCACCATATCGTAGCTGCGATTTTAAATTTTGAACTGACAACTTGGCATCCGCATTAAATTAATAAGGAATGTTTCACATAATGTGACTTGGCTCCGAAAAGATAGATAATGAATGTTTACGATTCATAGCTAAGATCTTGTACAAATTAACCTTTTTAAATATCTAATCAAAATCTTGTCATCATTAAGTCTCATTAATTGTACTTCAGTGTTCAATGTCACTGTAACTTCACAGCTAAGTTACACAGACTACCAACGTGGCCTTGAAAACCCCATATCTTACCTACAATCATAACTTTTGAAGTCACGCACACTGTCAACCTGTCCTTTGCGTATCTTCATGGCCTTCAACTACAAACTGCTAGCATAACTATTGAAGTCATGCACGCTATCAACCTCACCATTAAGTATCTTCGTAACTGTCAGTATTGACCCTCCTTTTAGCCTATCGTAACTATGTACACTATCACTAGTCACCACAAACTATGTCAAAGCTATGCAAATGCCAAATTATCAACCACAAACTTACTTGAACTTCATGTATCTTCATGGCCTACAACTCTAAACCGCCAACATAATAGCTGAAGCCACGTACACCATCAACATGACCATTGCATATCTTTGTAACTATTAGCCATCGACCCTCCTTTTAGCCTTCTGAAGCTACACAAAATGTCCTCACAAACTGGTCATCATTAAATGACACGTAGCACCCAACTTGACATGTAGTCCTATCACTATGATTTGAAAATTTGCCAATTTATATTTTTTATAATATAAATATTGTTTTATATTCACCAATTTATATTGTTTATAATATAAATACTATTTTATATTCACCAATATATATTTTGGTAGTTCTGAAACAAAAACACAATTCACCAAGACAGTTTCACATAGTTTCAGGGAGCATCAATGATTCACCAAAATTTTCCACATAGTTTTAGGGAGCATGAATGATTCACCAATTGAGATTATTATTTTTTCTTTGAAAAGAAACAATTGTCACCAATATTTTTTTTCTTTCTAACTTTTGCCACTTTTTTACACCTTTTTTGAAGGGGGGTTTCTTAAAGATTAGGTACCTAGGGCGAACAATAAGTAGAAGGAGATGTCTGACTTTGAGAGCTAAAGCCTTAGCAATTATCTTGTAGGAGACATTCAACAAGGTGATGGGCCTCCAAATGCAGATATCCTCAGGATCGCTAGCTTTAGGTAGGAATTTTATGTTCCCTTTATTTATGATATCACCTAGAATTTTATTATAGAAGGCCTCAAGATAAACTTTATGCAGGTCAAGTCCTATAGTATCCCATAAGTGTTTGTAAAACTCATAGGGGAAGCCATCACATCTTGGAGAATTTTTATCATCCATAGAAAAAATAGCTTCTTTAAGATCACTGATGGTAAGAAGTTTCTCATAAAAGTCCCGCTTCTCAACCGCTACGTGGTTTGGAGTAACAGGAATAAAATCCTTAAGATCCTCCTTCCGAGTAGCACAATTTCCCTGCGAAGCAAACACTTTTTCATAGTGTTGAAAAAAAGCTTGAAGAATGGTAGGAAGCTCAGTAAGGGTTTCATGGTCCTTGTTTGATCTTTTGAATACCAACATTGGTATGTCGGGCCTGAAGAGCATGGAAAAAATCTTTAGAGGATTTATCACCCACCTCCAACCAGTGGAGGCAAGATTTGATTTGAGTTCCATGAGCAGCATAGGCATCTGTAATCCACTTCTCATGTTGAAGCTGGGAAAGCTTAAGCTGAAGCTCGGTGTCAAAGGGGTTCAACACAAGCACATCAGAAGCATTGCAAAGAGCCTTAGTGTTATCTTCATAGGCATGTTTCTTGTAACAAGCCAATTGACGACCGTAAATAGAGAGAAATCTTACAGTACGGATTATGGCATCATTCCACCACTATATCCAACCAAGGTGATTGTGGGGCCGAGGCTCTAAATTCCAGACCTGAAGAATGCGGGCAATAGTGGAAGCATGTGTCAGCATAGACGTGTTGAGAAAAAATTTAGTACAAGCAGCTCGCCTAGCAGAAGAATGCCAAGTGATGGAAAAGGAAATGGGGAAATGGTCTGACAATGTCACTTTTGTCAAAGGAGTGACAGGTACGCCCCGATCTTCAAAAAAAGAGAAAAAAGATTGACCAATTATCATAGCACGGTCTAACCTCTTAAATATACGGTTAGAACCAGCTCTGAAATTAGACCAAGTATGATAGACCCCACCCTATTGGTGGCGATTAGCATTGGGATCAGAAAGGCCCAATTTATTGTGCATATGGTACCAAGCTTCTCTCTCCCCAACTATCCATAGAAAAGGATAAATCCCTTCCTTGTCAGATGCCATCTCAACCATATTAAAGTCCTCGTACATCATCCAAGTAGTAGGAGGCAAGTTATCCACCAGCCAGCACCAAAGCTGAGATCTTTCCATAACATCATTGGGAGCATAAACATTAATGATGCCAAAAGAATGGTTGTGAAAAGACAACAAGATGCAAGTGACATGCTGCATCAAATCAGATTCATGCGCTATATCAAAAGAATGAAGGCAAGGTGACATAATAGTAATGACACCACCCTTGCTAGCTTCATGTTGAGAAGAAAAAACAATGTCATCTAGCCAAATGATGCGATAGGCAGAATTAAGCAGGAAACTAGAAATTTTCAATTCCTGTAAACACAAAACATCCAAACTATGATTTTTGCAATGGTTATCACAAACATAGTACTTTTTGGAGAGGTTAATTAGACCTTGCACATTCTAGGACAAAAATTTCATAAAAACTCTTGCACATTTTCCTTGTCCCTAAGAGAGGAGAAACTATTCTGCAAGAAAGTTGGTACTAAACCAAAGTTGTGAAGTAAATCTCCAAAAGAGATAACCCGTCATTTTTCTGGGTCATCTGCGCATCCATTAGGGCTAGGAGACCAACATAGAGACTATGAAGAAGATGATGGAATAACTCATGATGTGAGCACCACCTTCGAAGTGGTAGGCTTCGCAGCTAGAGCTTTCCCCTGAATTACAACGTGTGAATTTGGCGGAGCAACCAACAACGCTTTGACAGAAATAGGATATTCTCTAGCTGGAGGCTATGGTGGTGACATGGCTACAGAAGCAATGTGTGCCATCTTAGAGTCTAAGGCATTCTTTCCTTTTTCGTGTGACTATATGATGAAGGGTGCTCCCCTTAATACCACAAACATATAACAGAAACATAGAAATAACAACAATATGCAAGAACAAAAAATTGGCTTCTTATTATCTCCACAAATGTGGAATTACAAACTTTCAAAAGTACAATATGAAAAGCCACATGGGCATTCCCTTTACAGTATTTTGTAGGACAAAGCCTCGAATTAATACCTAGATCTACTACCCAGAACTATCTTGAACTACCTAAGACAATACTATAGCCTTCCTTTATATAGGCAATTTCCACCGCCCGAGAAGGTTCCAGAAATTTTAGCCCTAAGGGCCGACCAAACTTAGAATTATTTTATTTTTCATTTTATTACATCAAAGTCGGTTCAAAATAACTTTTGAAACCCAAACAAAATTTTTGAAGGAAAATCATTTTCTGCTATTTCAGGTGACCCAACTTCTGAAGACCATAAGTCATCACTAGTTGACCCGATTGACTATTATAACCCCATTTCAAAAATGCCACGAAGTGCTCTATAGGCTTGACTTGTGCAAGCACCCATCACCCAAATTTTTGACCTCATCCGGAGCCTCTAAAGCCTTCAAAACTCAGTTCAAAGTTTCTGTACCCTGTTGCCAATACCGAAAATCTTCAATATCTTCAAAACTAGACCAAATCTAGCCATGAAACTTTACTGGCAGGCTGATATGACTGAGATGAACCTCCACATGTGAAATCAGAACATTCCAAGATTGTATGACCAACTTACTAAAAATAGAAAGTTTCCATAATTAGCAGCTCTATATAGGATAGCCCTTATTGAAAACAAAACCAGAAATATTTTTGGGTGATGCAAGATTGCTCTAACACCCAGGATGCTCCTGCATCAGACACCCAGGGTAATTTGAGAAGTGACCCTGTCACGACTCAGGTGTGCAGAGGAAAACCAAGATGGTTAACCTCCTCCTTTGTTAGCCATGATGAATCTTCAACAGGTCATCCTTTCCACTTGACCAGATATTCTTCATATGTCTTGTTCCTTGTGCTTCTACCAACCCAACTATCCAGTATCTCTTTAATCTCCTTGTTACCTGAACTAGTTGCTGGAATACTCCACTGTGCTACTGTAACCTCATCTTCAAAACCTCCTTCATGATACTCTATCAAATCTAAAACATTAAACACTAGTGAAATATTCAGCTCAGTAGGCAATTCTACCTCATATACATTTCCTGAATCATGCTTCTTTAGTATCTTACATGGTCCAAACTTCTTCATTTTCAGCTTGTTATATGTACCAACCAAAAATCACTCCTTTCATAAATGAACCATGACTTCATCTCCAACCTAAAATTCCTTATGCCTCCTTTTCACATCTGCCTCAGCCTTATACTACGCATTCATCTTGGTAATATGCTTCCTCACCTCCTCATGGATGTTCTTCAAATGTTCTACAAAATCCTCAGCTTCAGCACTACTTATTTCTCCTTTATCTATCTTTCTCAATTCAGATGCATTTCTGGGACTACTCCCATATACAATCTGGAATGGTGATTTACCAGTGCTCCTATTGACAGAATTATTGTATGCAAATTCTGCTTGTGGTAAAATCAAATCCCATCCTGTTGGCTTATCTCCAACCAAACATCTCAGAAAATTCCCCAAACTCTTATTCACCACCTCTATCTATCCATCAGTCTGTGGATGATGTGATGAGCTAAAATTCAAATATGTCTTCAACTTCTTCCACAACGTACGTCAGAAATATCCAATGAACTTAGTGTCCCTATCTGAAACTATACTCTTTGGCAAACCATGTAGTCTCACTACTTCTCTGAAAAATAATTCTGCTACATGAACAACATCATTAGTCTTCTTACAAGGAATAAAATGTGCCATCTTTGAAAATCTGTCAACTACCACAAAAATTGAATCATGCCCCCACTGTGTCCTTCGTAAACCAAGAACAAAGTCCATACTAATATCCTCCCAAGGCTTCTCTGGTATAGGTAATGGCTGATACAACCCTGTATTCTGCTTCACTCCTTTCACCATCTGACATATTTTACAACTCTGTACAAACTTCTTGACATCTTGCTGCAACTGTGGCCAATAATAATTCTCACTAACCAAAGCAAGGGTTTTATCACGACCAAAATGTCCAGCCAATCCTCCGCTATGCTTCTCCTTGATGAGATTCTCCCTCATAGAACTTTTTGGAATGCACAACTGACTCCCTTTGAATAGCATATCATCTTGAATGATGAAATCCAGCCACTTCATTCTGTCTAGAGTAAGAGGTTCTTTACAAGCTTTCCAAGCTTCACCAAAATCAGGATCCTCTAGATACAAATTCTTAAGTTCCTTGAACCCAACCACCTTAATCTGCATCTCTGTCAGCAATAGTTGCCTTCTGCTAAGTGCGTTTGCAACCTTGTTAGACTTTCCACTTCTGTGTTTCAAAATAAATGTATAACTCTACAAAAACTCAACCCATTTCAAATGTCTCTGATTCAACTTTCCTTGACTATTCAAATATTGCAAAGCTTGATGATTAGTATACAAAACAAACTCCTTAGGAAGTAGATAATGTCTCCACTTCTTCAATACCTGAACTATAGCATAAAATTCCTGATCATAAATAGAATATTTTCTCTTGGCATCATTCAATTTTTCACTGAAATAAGCAATAGGTTTACCTTCTTGGCTCATAACAGCTCCTATTGCAGTACCACTAGCATCATAGTCTACTTGAAACACCTTATTAAAATCTAGAAGTGCTAAAATAGGTTATTCTGTAACTTTCTATTTCAACAGTTTAAAACTCTTATCTACCCCATTAGTCCACTTGAACTCTTTTCTATCCCCTCTCATTGTTTCAGTCAAGGGTCCACAAATACTACTAAAATTTTAAAAAAACTTTCTGTAAAAGCTAGCTAGACCATGAAAAGATCTTACCTCAGTAGCAATCCTTGGAGTAGGCCATTCAAGGATAGCTTGTACTTTCTCTGGATCCATTTTCAGACCTTCTGCTAGAACTACAAATCCCAAATACACTAATTCCTTCTTCACAAAACTACACTTCTTCAAATTAATCAACAATTTCTCATCTCTCAACTTCTCAAACACCATATGAATATGCATCATATGTTCCTCCAATGTCTTGCTAAAGATCAAAATATCATCTAGGTAAACAATGACAAACTTACCCAGAAGTTCTTTCAAAACCTCGTTCATGAGCCGCATGAAAGTGCTCGGTGCATTAGTTAGCCCAAAAGGCATGACTAACCACTCATGTAGTCCTTCCTTTGTCTTGAAGGCAGTCTTCCATTCATCTCCTTCTCTGATTCGAATCTAGTGATATCCACTCTTCAGATCTATCTTTGAGAAATACATAGCTCCACTCAAGCAGTCCATAATATTATCCATTCATGGCAATGGAAACTGGTACTTGATTGTGATCTTGTTTATTGCTCTAGAATTTGTACACATCCTCCATTCTCCATTCTTCTTTGGTGCTAATACAGCTGGTACAACACAAGGACGTAGACTCTCTTGAATCAACCCTTTTTGTAATAACTCATGTACTTGTCTATTCAACTCTTCACTTTCTACTGGTGTCATTCTGTGCGCTGCCTTGTTTGGCAAACTGGCTCTTGGAATCAAATCCATCTGTTGACTGATCTTCCTTACTGGTGGTAACCCATCAGGTACATTATCAGATACAATATCCTGAAACTCATTCAACAAATCTACAACCTCTACAGGTACATCCTCTATTTCCTCTTTACCATCTTTTGGAATTAAAGCAAAACACACATGCTCATGCCTCATACCATCTAGGAATTTTCTTCCATCAACGAAAGTTATTTTTTCATTACCACGTACCTTTTCTTCAGTCTCCTTTAGTGGCTTTAGCTTATGTCGCACTCCATCCTTTGTCAGGGAATAGGTATTCGCACGACCATCGTGTACAACACATCTGTCAAACTACCACGGCCTACCCAACAACATGTGACATGCATCCATAGGTATGATATCACATAGTACCTCATCATGGTACCTGCCGATCTTGAACTTTACTAGGCACTGTTCACTGACCATGACCTTGTGGTCATCCTGCACCTAGGCAATCCAATATGGATGTGGGTGTTTTTGTCTCTTGAGCTTCAACTTTGTCACCATCTCTTCTGACACCAAATTGTCAGTGCTTCCACTATCAATAATCACATCAAAACATTTTCCCTCACACTTGCATCTAGTGCGAAATAGGCTCCTCCTTTCCTCAGGTTCATTCTCGCCACTCAACAGGACTCTTCTGTTAATCAATGTTTCTCCTCTTTCAGCATCTTCAAAATTTGATGATCTAGCATCTTCATCTACATGTGCAACTTTGGCCTGGCCTTCATTTCTCCTGTTTGTTCTTCCTTGGTGCTGAGGACATTCAAATGCCCTATGACCTTCTTCACCATAGTGAAAACATGTTCCACGGAAGCCTCCTCTTCCAGATCCTTGTCCTCTTCCTCTTGCTCTCTGATCTCTATTATTCTGATCCTGGAAATGATTGGAATTGTTTCCTCGCTGATTCTGACTACAACTGGCCTCATCCTTCTTTTTCGGATCTTCATTTCGGCCATCGTATGACTGTCCACCAAATCTTCCACCATGACCTCTTCTATTTTGTCTACTCTCAAACTTCTTGTTTAGCTTTTCCTCTACTTTTAGGGCAAACTAGTATGCCTCCTCAATACTGTTCATTCGAACCAGATTCAACTCCTCCTGAATGCTTGGCCTCAACCCATTAAGGTATCGGGCAACTTTCTCCTTATCATCTTCTGCATGGCCTGTTCTGATGAGGACTCGATAGAACTCCTCTATGTACTCCTGAACAGATCTTCTTGCTTGCTTCAAATTTTGCATTTTCTTCAGTAGGTCAAGCTCATAATCAACAGGAATGAACTGTCGCTTCAATTTATCCACCATCTGATCCCATCTTGTGATTTTATCCTTTCCTCTTTGATTTCTCTCCAATTGGATCTCCTGCCACCAGATCTTTGCATGACCCTTCAGTCTGGCCTTCGCAAACTTGACTCGATCAGGATCCTCAATATCTTCGTACTTGAAATATTCTTCACATTCGTTGATCCAGTCAATCAACTCCTCTGGGTTAAGATTCCCTGAAAATGTAGGAACCTCAACCCTAGGTCTTTTTTTGATCTTGGAAATGGCCTAAAAAAGTCTTTCTTCCTCCGGGTTCACAACTTCGACTTCTTCTTCATCTTCTTCTTCGACTTCATCCTCACTTTCGTCTCTGACATTAAGATTCATTCCTCTGCGAATCTCTTCTTGCAATGCTCACACTTGTCTCTGGAGTGCTCTAACCTCAGGTGTTACAACACCAGCTCTTCTACCACATTCCCTTCATGGAGGTATTTTCACGATGCGCACTGAAACCCTAACAACGGTCCTGGTGCAAACTACCTCACAGTCGGCAATCTGTTTACACAAAAACCCTAACCCACGGTCCTAGTGCAAACTGCCTCACAATTGGCGATCTGTTTACACACTCAAGAACTCCTGCTCTGATACCACTTGATGAAGGGTGCTCCCCTTAATACCACAAACATATAACAGAAACAGAGAAATAACAACAATATGCAAGAACATAAAATTGGCTTCTTATTATCTCCACAAATGTGGAATTACAAACTTTCAAAAGTACAATATGCAAAGCCACATGGGCATTCCCTTTATAGTATTCTATAGGACAAAGCCTCGAATCAATACCTAGATCTACTACCCAGAACTATCCCGAACTACCTAAGACAATACTATAGTCTTCCTTTATATAGGCAATTTCCACCGCCCGAGAAGGTTCCAGAAATTTTAGCCCTAAGGGCCGACCAAACTTAGAATTATTTTATTTTTCATTTTATTACATCAAATTCAGCTCAAAATAACTTTTGAAACCCAAACATAAATTTTGAAGGAAAATCATTTTCCGCTATTTCAGGTGACCCAACTTCTGAAGACCATAAGTCATCACTAGTTGACCCGATTGACTATTATAACCCCATTCCAGAAACGCCACAAAGTGCTCTACAAGCTTGACTCATGCAAGTGCTCATCACCCAAATTTTCAACCTCATCTGGAGCCTCTAAAGTCTTCAAAACTGAGTTCAAAGTTTATGCACCCTGCTGCCAATACTGAAAATCTTCAATATCTTCAAAACTAGACCAGATCTAGCCATGAAACTTTACTGGTAGGCTGATATGACTGAGATGAACCTCCACATGTGAAATCAAAACATTCCGAGATTGTATGACCAACTTACTAAAAATAGCAAGTTTCCATAATTAGCAGCTCTGTACAGGATAGCCCTTATTGAAAACAAAACCAGAAATATTTTTGGGTGATGCAAGATTGCTCTAACACCCAGGATGCTCCTGCATCACTATAGTCCATTCTTCTTTTTTCTGAGCTTCTGAGTTTTTTACAGGCACTTCCTTTGGCAATGGCTTCACCCGAGGGGTGGCTAGAGGGCAGTCCTTAATCTTGTGTTCTATTGATTGACACCTATAATAGGTGTTTGGCATGTTCAAATAAAGAACTTTTTGAGAGATGGTGAGCAAACCAACCTGGATCTCAACAAATCAAAATTAATTGCATCTCGGGGATCTTATCCTCATCCTGACATAGCTTAGGAGTTAAGTTTTGAATCTGTTTAAGGAAATTTGATTTATTTTTTGGACAAAAAACAATTAGAAAAAGGAAAGGAATGTTTCTAATTTTGTATAGATGTGAGTTGATATTGGTTATTTGTATGTAGTAGCAAGGAATGATTTTTGTGCTTTGTTTTTTAGCAGAGAACTTATAGCAGTAGTTATATGTGTATGTTCTATTGAGAAGTGATTTCTTGAGGCATATTGTAAGAGCTCTAAGAAGCTCCAGACATTTTGTATGCAGTGTCCAAATTGTTGTGAATTCTTTGTAGTCTGTGTAGTTCCAGAAATTAGTTTATTTTCTAAGATTGTATTTTCAGATTTGTAGTTGTAAAAGTAATTTATAGATTTCAAGTAGAAGTAAGATAGAAGCTTGTATATCTCCATCTCTCTCATGTTTTTTTTGTTATCTTCATTTATTTTACCTCCACTATGTACTTGAATAAAAAAATTACAATATCTTTGTGTTCTTATTCTGTCCTATTTTGGGGATTCTATTTATTTCTAATTTTAGACCATAACTCTAAGTTTTTTCAAACTTTTTTTTGCTTCTAAAATCTCTACATAGCATCAAAGCTAGTAGGCCCTTAATTCTTCTAAGTTTGGGCATTTATGTTGCTAGGTATTGAAGTTTTTTATGTAGGAGACATGGTTGGAGATGAAGGAAAGAATTTGCAATAACCATTGTAGTTGATTATACTTGTATTTTAGAGTCTTGGATTATTTTAATTCAATATAATAGCATATTCATTGTCTTCTAGACATAGTTTTATGGGATAAATTATTGACAAACATTATAGGTTTGTTTTTGGAGTCCTACATTTTAGTTATGAGAGACATTATTGATGGCATTCATCTTCTCTTTGATGAAGATGATCCTCCTTCAGTAGTTTCAAGGGAACACACTAACCCTCTTCTTCTTTCTCCACTTAATCATTCTTTCAATTTTAACATGATTGTAAATCTTTTGATACAACATTTGGAGGACGTATATATTTATCTTCAAAGTATCACATTGGAGCCTTCAGAGATTGGAATTTATGAGTCTCTTTCTTCACTTGATATGTCACATTTTTTGGTTTAGGTTATTAATACCAATGTGTTGGAGAATCCTATTCAATTTTCAAAGACACCACACATCTTGAGGTTTATGCCTACAGATTGGATAGTATTCATTCATACACCTTTGGTTTTTTCTCTTACTAAGGGAGGAACATTATTCAATTTTTATGGAGTGGTTTCTACATTGATCCTAGAGCATCTACCATTGGTGTGCCTTCTACATTGAGGGGGGCTACTTTGTCTCTCTTCCTACTTTCTATTTAGAGGATACATCACTTTTACGTGATGGTAGTTGTGGAAATAATGTTGTCACTGCTTGTTTGTATTTGGATCTAATTCACAATCAATTATTATTGGTTCCTTGTTTGTCCCCTTCTATTGGGTATGTTCTTGATTAGTCTATGGAATCTTCATCATCCAAGGAAATGGAAACACATAATAATATTTCAAAGACATCATCCTCATACTTGAATTGGATTCCTCTTCCTAATTCCTATCTAGAATGGGGAGCATTCCTACATCTATACTTGGTCTATCTTCTTCCTAATGAGAGAACTATTTTTTATTAAGTAAAATAGGTTTTACAGGGTTCCTGAAACCCACAACATCTTAAAATAAAGAAAATAAGAGATCAAGTCTTAAGGAAGCAAAAAAAAATGATGAAATAGGCCACAGGCAGGCCGAGAGACAAACAACCACTGAGACAAAATAGTCAAAACAGAACAAAAAAGAGACATGAAAAAGAAAGCAGGAGAAAAGGTCAGGAGAGGTTCCTAAGCATCACTGGAGCATTGGTTTCGAGAAGCTCCATCTTCTCTGCCACCTCCTTGATTTTCTGAATGTCATTGGAGTCTTTTTCATCCATATTCTTCTTTGAGCTGGCCCTAGTTCTCTTTCATAATGAGAGAAATGTTGTTAATAGGCATTATACTATATTTTTTCTTCAAACACTCACCACCCTTCTTGGAGAATGGTCATTAATGGGCGTATATCATGTCTCATTTCCTTCCTATGGGGGGATATTTTATTGTATATATATGATGTATAGAGTCCTAGGGGGTCTTGAGTCCTCCATCCATCCATGCTTCATGTATCTTGTGTGTTTTCATCTCTATTTTTGGGGAGGACAGGGGGGAGGGTTGTCCCATGATATTTTGTGCCTTTCTCCTCTTTATGAGGGACTGCACTTCACTTGCATTTTTATATCGTATATGAGTACCAAACATGGTGTAGTGGTCAAGACATGTCTTTCATTATCAACTAGAAATATGATTTTAAGAGATTTCCCCTAAGTTTCCCTTAAGAGGGGGGTGTTGGTGTAATTATATATTCTCAATAAAAATTTACTTAAGATTAGTTACGATAATGCATTGCATTGTAGTTTGAACATGAGACACATGGGATTTTACATCCTATTTTAGCACATGATACAAGAGAAACTCCACTTTAGGTGGTGATAATTGTTACCACATTCTAATTTATGTGTGAGATCCAACTTTATTGCACATATCACATTATGATCATCCACATGTTTCACATACTTGAATGCATAATGAAGAAAGATCCACCTTTGATGAACATATGATTCCACCTTGTATGGGTGATAGCTTATCTTCTCCTTATCATTGTCTCTTATTGTGTGTTGCCTATATAAGAAGGCACGTCCACATAATGTAATTTCAAAGCATTATTGATCATTATTAAATTTAGCCAATTAATTAATCATATCATCTTGCCTCTCTTGTGCTATTCATTGAGCTTCTAGATCTTGGCATATTGGCTTAAGAAAATTCTTACATTGCCTCCAAGTAATTCTTATAATTATCAATTATATGTATATGTATATGTATACATGTATATAATATATTATTAATTTTATTTTGTAATAAAATGAAAGAAAATAAATATCTTTGAAAACCCAATCAAATGAATCATGGGTAAAACCAAACAGAAAAAGGGTAAAAATGGTTAGTGGAAAAGTACCAAATTTTGTCAAATATTTTATAGTATAATATAAATATGTTAATCTAATTTTAAAAATTGATAACTTTAAAGATATTAATTAAAATATATTAAATTAATATAACATAAATAGAATAATAAATATGCTACCAAAAAAAGGTATATTTTTAAAAATTAAAAAACAAAGATAATATTTTAAAAAAAATTTAAAAAATTAAATTGAAGTTGTAAAATCTAAAAAGAAAGATAGAATTATAGGTCAATAAAAAGTAGAATTGTTGCTTCTCTAATGTATCTATTTAATTATAATAGACATTCCATTTCTACTTCATCAATATGCATATTGCAATTCTAGTTGATCTTACAAGAACAATGACATACTTATGCTTCTATTAGAATATATAATTGACAAAGACGACTCAAATTGCTTGGTTACTTTCAACAATTAAAAGGTAGAATGTCGTAGCCTTTAGTTTGTGGGGTTGAGATTAATTATGTGTATTGTGTTGACCCATGGATCATCCACCACCATTAAAATTCTATCAGAGTAGTAAGATCCAAAAGACCAAATTAGAGGTGATAAGGAAATCTCAAGAAAAATGTATCTTAAAGGAATCTATAGACATAATCAATGAGTGTCATAGCTAAAAGAAATGAGGTTGATATTTTTTTTGAAGATTTCCTAAGGTAGAGAGAGCCGCCATGAAAGCTAAGTGTTTAGTGTTGAAGATAAATCTAGAAAAGGAGATGTGAGATCATGGAGTTTTAGGCACATCTTAGAGAAGATAATTGATGTTAAGGGTATAAATGTCTATTAAAGAATTAAGTTTTCATCATAAAATTTAAGCTAAAGATCTGAATGAAATGCATTGAATGGACAATGAGCTGTCATGACAAACTACATAGAAGCATTTGAAAGAAGTTGGGAATGGTTTAAGAAGGCGATAAGAGTTCATAAGTAGACACTAAGAGAGGGTATACAGAGAAATTTAAAATGATTGCACATCTAGAATAATAATGAAGAGTCTAACAATTGAGTTGTAATACAAAGACCAAGATATGTAGAGTAAGAATGAAAGGAAAAAATAGGGCGAGGACTAGCATAAAGAAATAGCATGGGAAGAGTACTCTATAATGGAATGCCCCTACCTCTATTGGTTAGGCATTGAATGAGCCTACATGATGAGACTTCTACCTTAGGCCTTGAATGAACTTTCCTACTAAACCAAGTCTACTATAAGCTAGTGTTGATGCTACTTATAGTGATATCTAGTCAATTGGTTGAAATACAATGGATGGTAATGTATGTGACACTTGGTAGACTGGTTATACTTCAGGAATGACTGGATCAAGTGTATTGTAGGAGGAATCTATTCAAATAAATCTCTATCCATTAGAACTGGCTCTAGATTAATGGTAAAGGCTAGTTGGCGGGTTTGCCTATACTCCTTAAAAATAACAATACACATTTTAAACTCTTTATAAGAAATTTTTTTATTTTTTATTAAATAACTATTCTTAATATCATTGATTGCTAAATCTAGAAAATTTTTATAAAAATTGAGCACCTGATATAGGTGATCGTTGTACCATTTGATATATAAAAGTTACTACTCTGAACTTTTGTAATGTTATGGGTTACTACTTTGAATTGGTTTAATCCCTGCTTCAGGGTTGAGATGTATGTGAATTGTATGCAAATCTTATAGAACACCTCATTGAAATGTAATCTCATGGATTTAAATGATGGCAAGGTAAGCACCAAAAGAATTTGTAGAAAAGGTTTTATATGTTTGAAGTAGTTGTTACACTAAATTTTATATCCTTTGATAGATCAAGAAATTACAGTTACTTAAATGGTAGCTTTGAGTAGAAAAGGGAACAAATATTTTGGGAAATACTACTATAGACTAAGGAAAATGAAGCAGAGTAAGAAAGGACCTCACGTGTATAAGGGAAGAGTAAGAAACACTCAGAGGAGGAGTCATCTTGTTGAATAGAAGTATAGATATCTGGGACTTATTAGAAAGCAGTGAAATTAGTAAAAATAGGGGAAACTGCAGAGGCATCAAAGACATATGAAGGCTTGCCGGAGGTTGAGAGAGACTAAGAAGGAATGACCGATAAGTGACTGCACTGTTTGATACATCATCTCTTAGCTCTTAATATCATAGATAGCATCTGGTGTAATGATAATACTGCTAAAAAATTGGACACTAGAAATAGGTGATACTATTTTTTATCTTATAATATAAGTTAACTAACCTATAATCAATAATTTTCTTGTTTGATTATATTTTCAATTGATCCCATTTATTAAAGACCTAGTGCAACCTCCTCAAAAATTATGTGAGAATGTCAAACTCCCTCAATTTTTGTTTCAATTCCCCTCTCTTCTTAGGTTTTGATTTCTAGGATAATTTCATACCTTCTCAAACTTAGTTGAGAATGTGAAATCCCCTCTTTTTTTTTTGAAATTCTCTTCTCTTCTTAAGTTGTCTTACCTGGGATAATTCAAGCAAGTCGGGCTTTCATGGCCCCTCCAGGTTAACCTTATATTGTAGTAGGGAGTAGTTTGGTTCTCATCTTTTCTTTCAATGTTTCTATTCTAAGGAAGTCTAGTAGTCTTAGTGGGGTGTTTGGGGTCAGTGTTTTTGACACGCCTCTTCTTTGTTTGAGTTTTTAGATTTTGGGGGTAAAGCCCCTGTTAAAAATTATTTTCTTCAGGTTTCTTGGGCTCTTGGTCCTTCTTTTATCATTTGGCATGTCTGGTTGGAGAGGAATCATGGGATTTTTTTAGGATGTTAGGATGGGTGGTTTACACTTTGGTAAAAAAATATTCATTCTCTTTGTGAAAGTGTGTTGGTTGACTATGATTTGACTAGTTGTGTGGATCCTACAGATGTTTCTATTTGTAATTGTCCTTTGTAGAGAGTTAATTAGGATAGTTTATTAGACACCCCTCCTCCTAGAGTTTTAAAAATTAACACTAATAGATCATCTCGCAGGAACCTTGAACATGTTGGTATTCATGTGTCAGGTTAGGATACTTCTAGTGATGTTTAAGTTTTTTTTTTGTTTATAAGTAGTTTATACTAACAATTTTATGTAGGCTCTTTCCACTTTGTATGTTGTTGAGCACTATTGTGCTCTTGGCTCACACAAGATTATTTGTGAGTCCAAATCCCAAGTGGTGGTGACTTTTTTAAGTAGGCAAGTGCTTGGGGAGGATAGTTGGACTTTAGCTTTGGTTATCAGACAAATTCTCTAATTATGTAGCTCTTGATAACTTGTTACCTTTTGACACATTCCTATAGGTGGAATGGTATTGCTAAATGTGTGCCCAAATGGGCTTCAAATCAAATGGAAGATTGGTATATAGTTCATAAGGGGAAATTGCATCTTGATATGTCTTGTATGTTAGATCAATTAGTTGATACTGACCTAGTTCTCTAGTGCTCTCTTAGCTAAAACTTTTCTTGTCTTGTATTTCTTCTATGTTTGAATAAATTTTTACCCCTTTTTTATTTCAAGATTTTAAAAATATTCCACAAAAGTTAACTAAATACCTTATCTAATTCATGTTTTAATTTTTATGTTGACATATATTCCTCAGTAAAATTTATTTAATTTTATCATCAATCTCTAATTTTTTTCAATTTTGTTACCCATGTTGTTTTATATTGATCTCTTTGAGTTTCCCCACTCCTTCCTATTCCTTAGAATGCACTTTCAGCTCTTCGTTCCACATAATTTATCTTTCAGAAAACTTGTATGATAAAATCTAGATAAAAAATCATCAAGATTCTTGGCATAATAAAATCTGCAATGTAAGTTTTACTTTTAATTAAAATAGGTATTCATTTCTATCTCCTCTCTATCATGATTCCAACTTAAAATATAAGGCATTTTGCCCATTTCAATGTAGAAATTCATGTAAATAAGTAAAAATATATATCTCATAACAAAAGGCACTTCCTCTTCTAATGTTGGCCCACCATTATAGAACATGTCTTTTACCATCAGACAATAAATACTACCTATTTATTTTTTAATAAGACAGATAATCAATTTAAGTAGCATTATAATGCGATTTCAAAAAATTTGAACAAATGAAAAAATATGTATATAAAACATATATGAAAATGATAAGAAAGATGGGAAACTGCAAATATCCAATGTGCACTTGTAATGGAAATTTAAAGATCGTCCTTCTAGATATTCTTTAGTACCATTTCTATACCATGCTAAATACAAATGATTATTTGTAATACTTTTTGAAACAAAATGTGAGTCAAGTAGAAGAAGCAGTATAAACAAAGTAGTTGAAATTATGTTTTAGATATAAATTACAAAACTAAAACTGATAAAATATTGAATTTGGGATAAAATGAATGCAGGGACATGGGTATAGAAATTAGAGTGAACAAAATTAAAAGGCAATCAAACTTATTTTGTAGTTTTAAAACTATGAATATGGTAGCATCATTTGTTATTATGGAGAATCTATTTTTTCTTTTAAACATTAATAAGTTAGAAATGCAATACTAGTAACAACTTAAAATAAACTAAAATAGACCCTATCTATATTCACATTTGGCTTCTAGACATTCTAAAGAATCCACCAATCACAAATTTCATTTAGTGGTATATGGTGGGATGAAAGTAAAAATATTATTTCTGAGAGTGGTGTCCATGATCAATAATCATTCTTCTAACATGTGATGTTTAAATTTAAATAGAAACAAAGAAGAAAAACCACACAATAAACACAATATTTATAGTGATTCAACAATTGTCTACATCCACTCTCAAGAAGGGAATTTTTTTTTTAATCCAATCTACAATACACATAATACATAGAAAACACCCAATAATTTATCCAAATCTCTTCAAATACAAAGAGATGGGGGAAAAAAAATGGTCATGTGGTTTTTGGGCTTCATATCCCAACAATCTCTAGACTATGAAGTCCAACCTACATAATGATGCACTTTGGGAACCCTTGCTTCCTATTTTGAATCTTAGAGAACAACTAAGCCTTGAGAAGATCTCAAAATTACTAGAATTTTTTCCAGCACAATTTGAATGAGTCTTCTCCAAGTTAGATCAAAATTTAAAAAAATCTTCCCCTCCTACTTTACCAGACACTAATTCACTATGACCAAGAGCACAACTTTTTGTAGGCCTACAAAAGGAATTTCTTCTTCATCCACATCCAGGTAATACACTCCTACATGTAGAAAACCCTTAAACATATCCTCAACACACTTAATTCCTTATATGTTCCCCTTCTTTATCTTGTATTGTGTTTTTTATTGCAAGAAAAAATAGGTTTTGAGGGGACCCGAAACCCCTCACAAGTCAAACAAGAAAGATTATAGCATTAAGTTATTTGAAAAGAAACGGGACTGGAAAATAGTCCACTAGACCCAGAACCAGCATGACAAGATAAAAAACTAGAAAATAGAGACCCCACCCAGCAACTGATAAGCCCTAAAAACTAGCAAAGCACAAAAATAGAGGAACCAGAGAGACTAAGAAAACTCTAGGCAAGTTCCCTCGGCTTCTTTCTTTGCCTCCAAAATCTTTTTTATGGCCGCATTAAAATCAAAAAGCTCAAGGATCCTATCCTAGATTTTCTTCCTTTTGGAAGACCGAGTATGAGTGCCTGGAATAGCATCTTTCACATCCTCATCCCCATCGAGCTTCTTTGTAGGAGATCCAACATCCAGCTCCACCTTGATTATCTTGAAACACTCCATCACTGATCCCATGAACTAGTTATTGTCTAGCATGTGCTTCTTCAGAGTGTTCTCTAGGTTATAAATTTTGACCTCCACTTTTTGCATATTGTTCTCACCCTTGCTGACCTTGTTGACATCCCTCCCCTCCAAACCAGAAACCAAATTCCCCTCCAAAATATCAACCTTGGCAAAAGAAGAGCAGAGTTTCAAGTTGAGGTTTTTGATTTTGTGGAAGACCCATTTCATCAGGTGGAAGGAGTACATAGACATCACCTTAGCAGTCTGGAGGACACCGAAAGGGGGGTCTATCTTATCATCTATGTCCTCTCTCAAAAGTTGAATATTCCTCTCTTGCATGTCCACTATTTTGATAAAGGAGATATTCTGCGAGGGAGAGGGAATATTCCCCTTCTCAATAGTTATCCTCCAACTTCTTAGACTGCACCTCCATAACTACTTCCAATTGAGGGGAAATAGGAACATCATACTCCTTAGAGCTATCATAATTAACTAGAATAGGAACCATCTGGCCTCCCACATCCTCATCTTTGTTCACATCCTCATCATTGACACTAGTAACCGGTTCATTCCCAATATCCATGGCTTCGACATAAACCTCATCCTTGTTCTCATTATCAGCAGAAATGTTGGCCGAAGCTGACAATGACTCTTTACTTTCCTCATCAGACGAATTGACCCTAGCTGCATAGCCCTCAACACTTTCACTAGGAAAATCAATATCCATGCCATCCTTTTTTCCAATTTCACTTTTTTAGCTACAGACTTCTTCTCTTTGCATTCCCCTTCCCTAATACATTTTGCTAAAGTCTTGGTAGAGCCAGAAGTTGTAGGAGAGAAGATAATAGGGCTACTAATAGCCATTTTCTTAATATGCTCTACAATTAGGAGAATGCGGCCCTCATGCAGGAAGGGCTTGTTCCCTTTCTTCCTCTGGTTAATTATACTGAGATGAAGGAACTGCAGAAGAAAAAATGACAAATATTTAAATGCCTCTCCTACTATGAGAGACAAAGAGAGATAATTGAATAATAGATTCACCTTGTTCATCATTTGATTCAAGGTTTGATTCACACTTAGAGAATCCCATATTTTCCCTTCCTCTGATTAACCAAGACCCTTTCAATTTTTGTAATGTTTAAGACATAGTATCCATTTTCCATGATGTTCCCTTCATGTTTACTAATCACTAGAGGATCTACTTCATCTTACAAAAGACCAATATTTTCCATGAGCAATGAATCAAGGTCAAGTAAGCCATACTGCCAAACTTCTTGGTGTACATTATCAAGGTGTTTTTTTTTAAAAAAAAATTTGGACTATTGATTCCGGCTGCAAACCTTGTTGAAAGGGCTACAAATCATTGGATCCCATATTATTTGTAAGGTATACAACAACCTACATATATTCCTTTACTAAATCACATATTTTCTTATCCTCAACTTCTTTCTTCTTTACCTCTTTATCAAGAATAGAACATGATAGAATTCCAAATCTTTCACCCTTATCCTTCCTCTTTTTCTCCTCTTCTACACTAGATGAGATGGTCATGACATTTTCAGATAAAATTCCATCGAATTATGAAACTCCTGCCTTTTGCATCTCATCCTTGAACATTTGCAATGAAACCCCAAAGTGTTGTACTCTCTTTTGCTTCTTTCCCAAATTAGAACCAAGCTCCACAATGGGGCCGACCAAGGCTAAATCTTTAACTATAGAAGAAAATTTAAGATGATCTTCCTGTTCTCTAGGTTGGGCCACATTATCCTGTAATATAATAGGTTGGGCTTCCTAACCCTCTTCTTGGTCAATACACAGGAATTTCCTTTTGGCCTCTACAAATACTGTGTGCCTTGTCTCCTATTTGTAAATTGCATTCCCCTCAACTTGAGAGGAAAACTCTATAGAAGATTCAAATTGGGTCTCTAATGACATATTCTCTTAACCTTCTTTATTCTTAGAAGTAAAATTCATCTATGTCTTTTGTATGTGGACAATAAGCCTAAAAATCATCTCATGAGGCTATCTCTTCCTATCAATATATGTCATAGCAGCGTCAATATTGGGGAAAGAAATAAACTAAATATCCTCCTCTTGTTTAGATTCTCCTCATTTTTCTAGCCATCCCACCAACATACATGATGTTTCTTTTCAACTTTCATATACACAATATCAATTTCTAAGTTGCCAAGAAATTTTTCGATGATAGAATCAACTTCATCTTCTTCCATTTCTGCTCAACCTCACCAAGATCCAATACCAATTGTAAATTTAAAATAGAAGAAAAAACACAATCAACACAATATTTATATTGGTTCAACAATTGCTAACATCCACTCTGAAGAAGGGAATTCTTATATTAATCCAATCTACAATACACATCATACATAGACTGCATCCAATCATCTATACAAATCTCTTCAAATATAGATAAATGATAGAAAAAAAATGGTCTTTTGAGCATTAGGCTTCAAATCCCAACATAATGAATAATATATTAATAGGTAACTAACTATTTTATGCAATATCAGTATAGAGAAGAAAACACTAAAGGGCGACGATGTTAATATTCATTTGAAATCATTAAGGTGTGCACATAATATATTGACTATTCTAGAAACTATTGTTCCTTTAAATTGGGTGCTTAGTTATTTTGTTGGACAACATATAATATTGGTATGTTCTATAGTGGGGCCGATTCGTATTGTCCAGAATAACAAGTGGCATCATATTAAAGAATTTAGAGCATCACATTAATACCCTACTAAAGTGCATTACATTTTAATTCTTTGTATTTTAATTCTAACAAGTGTGTGTTTTTGACATGTCATCACAAAGACAAGAACTATTTGAAGGAGATGCTTGTAATGCTTTTTATTCATGAATGAATTCTTTGCTAACCATGCAACCTTCAATTATTTCGTAAAATATTTTTTATGTTACAAAGGTTTTAGATTCTATTATCAATAACCTCTGAACAAAATTACAATCATAATGGTAAAACTTAGGCCAACACTAAAACTTACTAAAAACAAAAAATACTTAAATTATTTTAAGACCGAGTAGAAATTACTAAAGCATTCATACAATATTGTTATATTGCAAGCCAATTAAACATGGATGTTTTTTTTTTCTTTTAACAAGTTTTTTTGACATGGATGGAAAGAAAATTTGTTTCCACGTACGGTTTCATCCAGAGCCACTAATTTATTAACTGCTTATAGACCCAGGTTAACCCTGGTGAAGTTAATCACCCGCTGCAAATAAACAAAGGGAAAAATTATTTATTGTGTATTCAATTTCGAATATCATGATACAGTTGATTCAATTCAATTTCAAAAGAACTAAAAAAAACCTAAGATTTCTTTGTCACAGCCGAAGACAAGGCTCTCTGTTGCTGCTACGATGCATGCCCCCACTACCAATTCGTCCACGTTCCCTATCCGGAATAGAACATACCATGAAAATTTGTGGTAGCTCAGTAAGTGCTTCCATTCTTGGGAGAGTTTTTGATTTCCTAAAGTGAATTCACTCAACTCATAAAAGAGATTAGCTTCTTCTTTGGTATAATTGGGCATCAATAATTCTCTAATTAGCCTTACACCTTCTACAGATCTGAATGAAAAAGAGCCTTCATCGATTGGTTGACTAATTTCAGTTGAAATGTTGCAAGAAATGGTAAAACCGATTCGCAAAAGGCGCCTCAACCAGACAACTAGGTTTTTTATAATTCTTGTTCAAGGGGCTTTTATTCAGTAATTGGCATTAATGCTTCAAATAGATCAGCATGCAAACATCATGCTCTCATTGTTTTACACAGAAAAAAAGAAAAGGAAATTGTATTATACATGTGCGCATTTCCTCCTGCCCTATAGATGTCTCTTCGTTTTTCATAGCTATTTCTTCCTTCTTCCCTTTAGAAATTTATGTGCAATGGAACAGTCCAAGCAATTAAAATTACAAAATCACATTATTATTTTTGTAGTATATTTTTTTATGGAATTAGATTATACATAAAAATTAAATTTATTTATGGAATGCTATCATTATATTTAATAATACATGGTCAAATGGTAAATTGTTGAAATTATCAAGTTCAATATTTAAAATAGATCACCATGCAAATAATGGTAACATAATCTTTACATCATCGTATCACACCGTTGTAAAGTTTCATTTGTATACTAGATTACATTGGTTTGCAGAAACACTTCCACCCACAGATTGTTAATTTTGTTAGAAAATGCACATTTTATATCATCTCAATCAATGCCAAGATGTACCACTGCAATTCAAAATATTGCTTCTGCTTTGCTCCTTGATGAGAGTATTTAATACACAAAATTCAATTCAATTCAATTGAGAACAATCTGAGATTACCTATTTAGCCCAAGACAAACCCCCCCAACAAAATGAGGATTCATTTCCTTTGGATTTCATTTCTCAATCTTTCAGGTCACTATTCAATAATTTATAAAATTCTGTAAAAATTCATAACGCGGGTCGATTTAATTTGGCAAGAAAAAATGAGCGTTTAAAAATTAGTAGTGCTTACAGGTTTTGCAAATAGGTAAGATTAGCCAATTCAGGGGGAACGACCCCTTGCAATTCTTCATACAAGACTATTCTACAATAAAACAAGATAAATATATATCTCATTCCATGAGAGAGAAAGAAACATGATTTTTAACCCGAGAGGTGCTTACAGCTTAACGAAATGGCAAGTGGTATTTAAACACAGCTGCACATGAGCCCAAGTGGGTCGTCTGTGTCAGAAAGAGTATACCAGTTTGGATCGTCATTGTTGCATGGATCCAAACTGAAATCCCATTTCGAAATTTTCATTTTTCTCGTAATTATTTTGAGTGCCTCAACTATCAACACCATAAACAAACAAGCTAAAACATTTACTTATCCTATAATAAATCCCTATTAATTTAGGGTGAGAAACCAATTCAAATTGAGGTTGTTGGATTTTTCAACACTAATTTGATTGTCTGAAGCCTCAATATTTGACTTTTGATAAAGTTAATTTAAGATATTTGTAAATGAACTTTTTAGAAGATAAGTTCAAATCAGATTTGGGAAATCTGATTTCTTCTACAGACTTCTTCTTTCTTCCATCTTCTTCTTTTGGACATCAATTTCTCTATAAAGGAAAGAATATCTTTATTCTTTCGTAGCATGAATGTAATTTCTATTTTGCTTGCAGTAGCATAGATAGTTTTAGTTTTTATAATACTCTATTTTTTACAGAGATGTGAATGATCTTTCTAAGCAGTGATTGCTTTAGATGATCTTGTAAAGAGCTTTATGAAGCTCATAGTTTGTATGCAGCTCCAGCAATTGCAAGTTTAATTTATGATTTTAGAAGTGTTTTTAATTTGAATAGAAGCAAGTAGATTCTTGCATAATTCTCCAGCTCTCTTGTCTGCCCTATTTTGGGGATTTCAAATTTCTTCATTGCTGAAATAGAGCATTAGTTTGTGCATTTCCAAAATTTAGAGTTCTTCTAAATTCTTTACATGGTATCAGAGCTTATTGGCCTTCAATCCTTGTGAGTTTGGGCATTTATTTTTTCTAGGTATTTGTTTATCTTGCACAGGAGACATGGCTGGAGATGTAGGAAAGAGTTGGTAGCAGCCACCATCCTTCAATGGACAAAATTATGATGTTTGGGCAAAGAAGATGATGACTGTTATGACAACAAATGATTTGTGGGAGCTTGTGGTTAATGGATTCATAGATGTGACCAACCCAGCTTAATTTTCCAGCCTCACAAACAATCAGAAGACTTAGTTGAAGGATTCAAGAAGGAAAGATGCAAAAGCTTTAAGCTTGATTGAGACTGCCTTGATAGAGGCAATCTTTCCCAGAATAGTAGCAGCTAATTATTCAAAAGAAGCTTGGGATATTCTTCACACAAGCTTTAAAGGGACTGAGAAAGTTCGTTTGGTGAAGCTCCAAATGCTTTGAAGAGATTTTGAGACTCTTCTCATGAAGGACAATGAGTCCATTTCAAATTTTAGCTCAAGACTCTCTAGTTTGATAAACCAATTGAGAACCAATGGAGAAACCATGGAGGATCAAAGAATAGTAGAGAAAGTTTTGAGAAGTCTGCCCTCAAAATTTGATACTCTTGTAATTGCCATTGAAGAGGCAAATGATCTTTCAATAATAACTGTTCATGAGTTGATGGGTTCTTTCCAAACCCATGAGCATCACATTAATAGATTAACAAATTCTTCTCAAGAGCAAGCTTTTAGAGCTCAAGCCAATGCAAGAGGCAAGGGAAGAGGAAGAAACAATTATGGAAGAGGTTTGAGAGTTAAAGGTCGTGGTAACTCCAGACAAAAAAATGCTGGAGGAGAAAGCTCAGAATGAGCAGCCACAAATCAGGGAGCTAGCAGCTCTCAGAATAATTCCAAAGGTAATAAAAAATATAGTTCAGACAAGAGTAATGTTGAATGTTATTATTGTCATAAATTTGGGCATTATGCTAGTGAATGCTAGAAAAAGCAAGGTAATCAGTCAAAGCAAAGTGCAAATGTTGCTGATATGAAAGTGGGTGATGGAAACAATCCGACAGCCTTCATCATGTGCAACATTGGTGAAGAAGGCAGCCCCGAAGTCTGGTATTTAGACAGCGGTTGTAGTAACCACATGAGTGGTAATGAAAGCCTTTTTTCTTTCATTGATAAGAATGTAAAGTCTGAAATTAGAATGGGGAACAATGGAGTTGTTCCAGTTGTGGGCAAAGGATCTATTATGATCCGCACCAAGCAAGGTGAGAAACAAGAAATTCAGAATGTTTATTTTGCCCCAGGTATAAAGCACAATTTGATGAGTGTTGGACAACTCACTCAAAATGGTTACAAAGTGCTGATGGAGAATGATCAATGCATCATTTATGAGAAGGATGGGAGTAAGAAAATAGTTGCAGTACTTCAAATGACAAAGAACCGAATGTTTCCATTAAAGGTAGAGATGTGTTTCTCTTCACAATCAGCAACTCCACCTCCCAAGAAAGAATGTACAGTAGTACAACAATCAGCCTTCAAGAGCGTGATTGAAGACCCCTCCAAGCTTTGGCATTTAAGGTATGGACATCTTGGTTATGGTAGTTTAAATTTACTGTCCAAGAAAAGAATGGTAGATGATTTGCCATGTATAAAAGAGTTCAATAGCAAGTGTGAGGCTTGTATTTTGGGTAAGCAACATAGGCTGCCCTTTAATTTTGGAAACTCTAGAAGGGCAAGAGCACCATTAGAGCTGGTGCATACTGACTTAGTTGGCCCTATGCAAATCACTTCTATTGGGGGGAGTACTTATTTTATGACCTTCATAGATGATTTCAGTCATAGAACATGGGTTTACTTTATGAAGAATAAATCTGAAGCTTTTGATAAGTTTTTAGAATTTAAAGCCCGAGCTGAAAATGAATGTGGACAAAATCTTAAAGTCCTAAGGTCAGATAGAGGGGGGGAATATACCTCCAATGTTTTTGTAAATTTTTGCAGGCAAAATGGCATAAAGAAAGAGTTGACAGCCAGTTATACTCCGCAGCAAAATGGAGTGGCTGAAAGAAAAAATAGGACCATCGTTGAGATGGCAAGAAGCATGATGAAAGAAAAAGGACTCCTAATTGAATATTAGGGAGAAGCTGTAGCAACAACAGTCTATTTGATAAATAGAAGTCCTACCAAAGCAGTCCATGACAAGATTCCAATGGAAGCATGGACAAAGCATAGATGGATGGTTGAACACTTGAGAGTGTTTGGGTGTTTAGCATATGCACACGTGCCAAAGGAAAAAAGGCAAAAGTTTGATGACAAAGGAGTGAAGTGTGTTTTTACTGGCTATAGTCCAGAATCAAAGGCATACAGATTATATGATCCAATTGGTAAGAAGATCATCACTTCAAGAGATGTGGAGTTCATTGAGAATGAGTCATGGGATGGCTTGGTGGATACATATTCAAGCACTTCAAGCAAAGTGCCTATTATTGATGAAGATGGTGAAGTTAGTGATCAGCAAAATGATATAACAACAGATATAGAAGGCTCTAGAAGGCTGCAAATTGGCCCCACAAAGAGCAGCAATAGCAATACTGAGAGCTAGTATCCCACTCTCGCCTCCTTAGTTCCAAGAAAGACCAAGAGTCTAAGGGAGATATACCAAGATGAAAGGTATGAAAATGAATTTGATGAAAATATTAATTTTGCATTATTTTCTCATAGTGATCCAATTTATTTTGAGAATGTTGAAAAGGAAGAAAAATGGTGTAAGGCCATGGATGAGGAAATGGATGCAATAAAAAGAAATGAAACTTGGGAGCTCACTAATTTACCTCCAAACAAGAAAATTATTGGAGTTAAATGGGTTTACAAGAGCAAGAGCAATGCTGAAGAAAAAATAGATAGGCATAAGGCTCGATTGGTGGTCCAGGGGTATAAACAATAGTTTGGTAGAGATTATGATGAGACATATGCCCCTGTTGCTAGAATAGAAACCGTGTGTGCTGTCATAGCAATTGCAGCCCAGCACAAATGGAAGGTTTATCAAATGGATGTGAAGTCCACCTTCTTGAATGAAGTATTGAAAGAAGAGGTTTGTGTGGAGCAGCCACCTAGTTATGAAGTTTCGGGTCATGAAAGTAAAGTGTATAAGTTGAAGAAGGCTCTTTATGGGCTTAAGCAAGCTCCACGGCCTTGGTACAACAAAATTGACTCATATTTGATGAGCAATGGCTTTAGCAAAAACGATGGTGAGCCCAGTCTTTACATCAAGGCAACTAATGGTAATATCTTAATTGTTGTCTTGTATGTTGATGATTTAATCCTTACTGGGGATAATGATTTCCTCATTGTTGATTTTAAAGAGGCCATGAAAAGGGAGTTTGAAATGTTAGACTTAGGTCTCTTGAGATATTTTCTAGGCATAGAAGTAAAACAAATGCATGATGATATTTTTATCTCTCAAGAAATATATGCAAATCAGATTTTGGAGAGATTCAAAATGCAAAGTAGCAAGCCTACTCCAACACCAACTTCAATAGGTTTGAAGTTAAGTAAGCAAGATTGCAGCAGCAATGTGGATCCAACTTTATATAAAAGTTTAGTTGGAAGTTTGATGTATTTAACAGCTACTAGGCCAGACGTTATGCATGCAGTAAGTTTGATTTTTAGATTTATGGAAGCTCCAAAAGACTCCCATTAGCAAGCGGGAAAGAGAATCCTAAGGTATGTGAAAGGAACCAAGGGATATGGTATTATGTATATTGCAGCAAATATTTTTTATCTTATTGGCTACATAGATAGTGATTGGGCAGGAATTTTGGATGATAGGAAGAGCACTTCTGGATATGTTTTTCACATGGGTTCAGGTGTAATCTCATGGGCTTCTAAGAAGGAACCCATAGTAGCTCAATCTACAGTAGAGGTTGAATATATAGCAGCGAATGCAACAGCATGTCAAGCTATTTGGCTAAGAAGGATCTTGACAGATTTGAAGCCAGAACAAGAGGATGGAACCATAATATTTTGTGACAATATTTCCTCAATTGCATTGTCAAAGAATCCAGCATTTCATGGAAGAAGCAAGCACATTGAAATTAAATATCATTTTATCAGAGAATTAGTTGAGAATGGTGAAATAAAAATGGAGTTTTGCAGGTCAGAGTAGCAGCTAGCAGACATTTTCACCAAGCCATTGGGCATTGCAAATTTTGAGTGCCTAAGGAGAAATCTTGGCATAGTTAGTTTGGATCAAGCATGATCTTGTTTTGTCGGCTTAAGACAATGGGGGAGTGTTGGATTTTTCAACACTAATTTGATTGTCTGAAGCCTCAATATTTGACTTTTGATAAAGTTAATTTCAGATATTTGTAAATGAACTTTTTAGAAGATAAGTTCAAATCAGATTTGGGAAATTTGATTTCTTCTACAGACTTCTTCTTTCTTCCATCTTCTTCTTTTGGACATCAATTTCTCTATAAAGGAAAGAATATCTTTATTCTTTCATAGCATGAATGTAATTTCTATTTTGCTTGCAGTAGTAGAGATAGTTTTAGTTTTTATAATACTCTATTTTTGACAGAGATTTGAATGATCTTTCTAAGCAGTGATTACTTTAGATGATGTTGTAAAGAGCTTTGTGAAGCTCATAGTTTGTATGCAGCTCCAGCAGTTGCAAGTTTAATTTATGATTGTAGAAGTGTTTTTAATTTGAATAGAAGCAAGTAAATTCTTGCATAATTCTCCAGCTCTCTTGTCTGTCCTATTTTGGGGATTTCGAATTTCTTCATTGCTGAAACAGAGCATTAGTTTGTGCATTTCCAGAATTCAGAATTCTTCTAAATTCTTTACTTTGCAGAAACACTTCCACCCACAGATTGTTAATTTTGTTAGAAAATACACATTTTATATCATCTCAATCAATGCCAAGATGTACCACTGCAATTCAAAATATTACTTTTGCTCTGCTCCTTGATGAGAGTATTTAATACACAAAATTCAATTCAATTCAATTGAGAACAATCTGAGATGACCTGTTTAGCCCAAGACAAACCCCCCCAACAAAATGAGGATTAATTTCCTTTGGATTTCATTTCTCAATCTTTCAGGTCACTGTTCAATAATTTATAAAATTCTATAAAAATTCATCACCAAGTCGATTTAATTTGGCAGGAAAAAATGAGTGTTTAAAAATTAGTAGTTCTTACAGGTTTTGCAAATAGGTAAGATTAGCCAATTCAGGGGGAACAACCCCTTGCAATTCTTCATACAACACTATTCTACAATAAAACAAGATAAATATATATCTCATTCCATGAGAGAGAAAGAAACATGATTTTTAACCCGAGAGGTGCTTACAGCTTAACGAAATGGCAAGTGGTACTTAAAAACAACTGCACATGACCCCAAGTGGGTCGTTTGTGTCAGAAAGAGTATACCAGTTTGGATCGTCATTGTTGCATGGATCCAAACTGAAATCCCATTTTGAAATTTTCATTTTTCTCGTAATTATTTTGAGTGCCTCAACTATCAACACCATAAACAAACAAGCTAAAACATTTACTTATCCTATAATAAATCCCTATTAATTTAGGTTGAGAAACCAATTCAAATTGAGGTTTCACCTTCTTTCGGATCGTATCGTCGTACCTAGATTTCTTCCCTTATTGTGCATTTAATAGAGAGCCACCGGCCAAACAAAATATCTCGTACCTGTGCCAACTCTGGAAAATTGACCACTGAAAATAGACTACTCTGTGACGTGTGATGGTGCGATTTGTCTACGTTGTCTAGTCATACCCCCTCCATATGCATCAGCATAATTACATCAATTCTTACATTTTTAATAAAACTTTCAGTTGGGAAAGAAGGGTCAAATTTGACTAGGGAGTACAGTATGTAAGCCTCCAAGCAAATGGTTGGTGTAGTGAGTTATAAAAGTATTAATTTTATTTTTTAATTTATTTTATTTTAGCCCCACCTATTTTCAGTTGCATCCCAAATTTTAAAGATGTTTTGATTATTTTAATGTCTTTTATTTTACTTTTTAAGAATCTATTATTATACCTTAAAGTGAGTAAAGGTGCGGACTAAATACAATGATTTTTTTTGTAAATTTTTGTGGTTTTCTACTACAAAATGTGTAGATCATGAAAATAGATGTTGAAAATTTGGCAAAAATTGGTTGTGCTTTCCATTTTTTGAAATTTAATCAATGGTACATTCTGTCTGGAGCTTACCCGCTCTGTGAATAGACATGTGCCATAGATCAACTTTTATTGATAAGACTTAGGTAGACATAAGTAGACAAAAATCTCTCATTATAATATTTAAAGTGAGAGAGCAAATTCATTAAAAAAAACACATCTCAATTAAAATTACACATGTTTAACGGACAGAACTTGATTAGTTTCACATATCGTATGTATCCCTCAAAATCATTCAAACTATTATCAACGATTGCTCAAGATCTTAATGAATACGCTATAAATATCCTTCAGTTAAGTAGCTATGTAGAGAAAAAGTTCATCCGTCAACTTCACCCGAGAACCCAAACGCAACTCCAGAATTTTGACCATCCATTTCTCTTTCCCTCGGCCTGGTCCTGCAAATTTTAGTGAAATAAGTCAGTTGGTATTCAACTGCACTCAAATTATATTTGAAGAAATGAATTACTGCATGAGGGAGCTGTTACCTTGCTCTTTTATTTTTGAACCATGTTTTAACTTGTTCAGTTGTCAAATTTAGTGCTCTAGCCAGAGCTTCCTTTTCCTCCTGTACATCAAAAGCAGCAATCCACACATTATTAATTGATATCCACGGAAACTGATCAAAGAGTCTTTTTCGACTCGGTGGGAAAATATAACTAATACTACTGGCAAGTAAAATCATTAACTGAAAAGCATTTAGGATTTCCTTTGCTAACTATTGCATTTCTGCAATTTGCATATGATTCACTTCAAAAGAAGAGGGTTAAGATCCATAAACCTGAAAATGGTGTCATTAAATGGTGAAAGTAGACATACCTGAGACAGATACGGGCCCCCAGGCGCATATTTCTTCCTTTCGAAGACTTGTTCCAAACGGGCTACTTGTTCATCAGAGAATCTCCCCAAGGGCAATTTGTTGAGGTCGATCTCGCGAGGCATTTCCAAAATTTTATTTGCACAGAAAAAGGCAAATAGTGCAATTAATTTAACTTGGTTACTGAACATAATAACATAAATGAAAAACTCATTCACTCGATATTACAAGGTACTCTTACCTTTCTGAGTACCCTTCTACACCCTTTTACAGTGAAGCGGAAGTAATGAATTATTTATAAAACAAGAGCGCAGAAATATTTGCACGTGACTTTGACATGTTTGACATTATTATGGAGCCCGCAGACTTGGACTTTCCCAAGTATTTGCTCACTGTCCTGAAAATATATTAAGGTCTTAACAATACATAACGAGGGCTTACACTTCAAAGAGCAATAGTCAACATTGGAAGCATTTGACCAACAAGGGATGACATGCATAACTATTTCAAGAGTTAAAAGTCTCTGCATACACTGTCACCTTCAATTTCAAAATTTATTCATGCATAAAACAAATCTTGTATGTTGCTCCATGGAAAGAAGAGGAGGCACAATTGATAGAATTATCAAATCTAAATTCTTCAAACAATAAAAATTTATTGATCATTAAATAAAATACTATTAAATGACGATCTATTACCTAGTGTTTATTCTGAAACATGGCAATTGTTTAACAATAGAGATGTGAAAAATCCATCCACTTTCATAAATTATTGTAACTAACACCTCTACAAACACTTCATATTTTTTATGAGTCACATAACTAAACATTAATAACTAAACATTAATAGGATTCCACCTTCCCTAAATTCATTTCAAATTCCACGTTTATACTCTCATATTTCTTTGACATACTCATTACACATCAAGGTGAAATTAATAGTTATTAATTATGTAAAAGCCATATTAGACTCATATGAACTCCATTGAACTCCATCAATAAGAAATAATTTTTTTTACCTCAATCTATAAGAAATAAAATAATTATTATTTTACTATATATATATATATTTATTTATTTCAATATAAATATATAATATATTAAAATAATACTATGATAATAGATTAGAAATAATTTAGGAACAATAATATTTATTTAAGATTACTTACTTTTATAAAATATTTTAAAAAAATATAAATTTGTGCTTAACAATATAATCATATCTTAATAATAACTTATTAATAAATAAAATATAATAATATAATAATCATTAAATACTTATTATAATATATAATAATGTAACATTTTAAAAGTGAAATAACCAAAACTAATGAACAGATAGGATATGACACAGTTATTACGCCGTAGGCGTTTCCTTTGAAGAGGCTTGGGCAAAATGATCTGATCAACGGTTGCAGTTGGACAATAAGGAATGACTGCCATTGAATACATCGGGGCCGTTTATTATCATTAACAAGGGATGCCACTGCAGTCGGACACGGAGTGCATGAGGTGGTTAGATACACAGCCTCCGGTGATTAGATTTGGTGCAATCCGAAATTTTCCAGAACCGTCAGTAATTTAATGCCATCCTTCGTAACTGTCAGTGTCCGATCATATCACATTTATGATTCTAGCGACATTAGCCTGTAGATACCTGTAAATATCATCTCAATTCATGGCCGCCTCATTGCCACCTCTACTTAATCAGTTATTGTGTAGTTATTGCATTTATTGGAACCCTCTGTACATAGCCGCCTTGCTTTTCTATAAATTTAAAAAAACCCTCTGAGAATTTTGCAAAGGAAGACAACAACAATTGTTACACCTAAATAGTGGAAGGAAGCAACAACAGTAATTTAGTGGAAGGAAGCTCACAGCAACAACAGCAAATTACTGGAAGGAAGCTCACAGCAACAGCAGCAATTGGAGTTGGGTTGATAAGCATACGGTATTTTCAACCATTCATATTCATTTGTAGAAACTAAATTTCAATTTAAGTTCTTAGTTCTCCTTATGTAAATATATACTCTACTCAAGTATTTCAGTTCATTCCTCCTTATTTTGTTATTTGTCTTAGAAATAAGATAAAATAGATATCACAAATTAATTAGAAATGATCTGAAATAAATCTGCTTTATTTCCAAATGTCTCTTCCTTTTCGCAACTCACCTGTAAAACACAAAAGATAACTACAAGCGAACCATCTCAAAATCAAAACAAATTATTAAGTGGGGTTTTGTAATTACCTTGTTGTGTAATGCGTATCCATTCGATTTCGCCTGCAGAAAAGAATTGATTATGTTGTCATTTGGACTCAGAATGTCTATGGCAGTTTTCGGCTTTGAAAATTTTTGTGCACCCCTATTTGGCCACATTTCATTTATATAATTCATTGTTCCCTGTGAGGACATTCAAGTAATTTTAACGTAGCCTTTGAGAATGAGCGCAAATTGTAAAAAAGGCGACTTTTGGGCGAAGATTTTTCAATTAGAAATTAGTTGTGAAAGGGTTTAAATTAGGTTAGTGGGCTGGTGCATTTTCAAACAGGAAGACTATTTTTCTCCCTTATTTTCACTTTAGAATCTTTTACAGGATGTTCCCTGATTTTTCAAAAATGTTAAAGACGGAGTATCAGGGATTAGGATATGGGAATTCCCATGACTCAGGGGTTAGGGTATGGAAATCCCCGTGACTATGTTTTAAATTTATGAAATAACATTAATTCCAGGCCAGGAGTTGTTTCAATTAGGCTATGATTTAATGGAGAAAGTTATTTGAAAAGATTTAGAAGTTGTTGGAAGTAGTTAATAATGTTGGTAATGGTTCTATAGATTTTATAGCAGCAATTAATATTAAAATATTATATTTCTTATAATGAAAAGTGAAACCAGATATGTAGAGTAACGCAATAGGCAAGGAAAATGCACGATAACTTACCGGCCAATTCCGTTGAATTTTCACAACCTAATGACCATATCAGGACGGTTTTATGGATTTTGACAATCTATGACAATGATTTTAGAGAAATGTTACTGTGCATCATAAAGATGAAATTTCAAATCGAAAGGGAGGAAAAATTTAGGGTGGAGATGAAGATTGGGGAACGAATAATGTCGTCCCAAATTTATCAAAAATGTCAATGATGGAAAGCGATTCAGTTAAGAAAAGCATATTTTTACTCAATAAGAAAAATGTATTTTTACTCGAGACAATTTGAGCTTAGAAATGTTTCCTGTGTGTCATAAAGATCAATTTCAAAATGGAAAGGGAGGACAAATTTAGGGTGGAGATGAAGATTGGAGCACAAATTATGTCGTCCCAAATTTATCAGAAATGATATTGACAGAAAGTTTTTCACTTGAGAAAAACAATTTTTACTCAAGACGATTTGACCAGAACAGCAACAATCAGTTTCCTGAAACAGGCAAAAAACAATGAGCTACTATACAATATTACGAACAAATATCGGTCTGATGATTTGTCATTTTTGAAATTTAACTTCGTTAGGATAAAATTTAATGACATGAATTTTTTAGTGGGGCAGGTGAGGAGCGGGTGAAGTAATCTCACAATCCTCGATTCGCCTGCACGACGTCCAAGTGTAGCTTGACGAGCTTGGAAAGCATGCAGCTACACAGATGGAAGAAATTGACAAGTTCAGACATGTGGCAATCCTTAATAGTTGTCTTTGCCAAACCCTAGGTGTACGTGGACATATGCTTTCCGATAATAGTGTACGTGGACATATGCTATCTGTTTGTGTTTTCGTAAACAGAATAGGACACTTCAATCTACTGAAAATTGAAATGTAGAGCTGAATCATTAGGGATTCCTGAAAAATGCAGGATCGTAGTTATTAACTAATTCAATATAAGAAAGGCTCTCTACCACGAAGTAAATTTAGTTTTACATATCTATTTCGTGATTTTTGTGGTGGAATAAGGTCCACTAGTACGAGATTCCAAACACCATGTTCAGACATAGCGTGTATGGTTAAAAAAGGTATTATTAGTTTACTGTCAATCATATCAGTTTACTGTCAATTGTACATAAATTTTATAGTTTCTATCAAATATCAGATTTTCTTGCAATGCATTTATTGTTACAGCTGGTAAATGCTTTTAGGGATTCATTGTTTCTCAGATTAGGAAATTAGATGTGAAATAGATGTATAAATTAGCTTAATAGTTAAAGATCAATAATTTTAATGAGTGTTTAAAAATTGTTTTAATCTTAATTTAAAGATGCTTTCAATTGGGTATTCATATTTTAATTTTGTGTAAGATTTATATATACTTCTAATGTTGATTATATAAAGTTTGATTATGCATTTTTAATTAAGAGATTATGGTAGTAAGAGATGTATATGCAATAGTACGTAGGTTTTTTCCGTCTATCTAAAATGTACTTATTCAAAAAAGGTTCATTATGTTCATCCTCTTATATTTGATAGTAAATATTTTTGGTGGCATTGATTTATAGTGTTCCGATGTTTATTATTCAGTTTTTTTATTGATTTTTCTGTTACCATCAAATTTGTGCATTAGATTTACTTTCACACTCATATCTATATTAGGGAAAAGTTAGTCAACTTGAGGATTATGAGATATTTATGTAAGCATGCCCTAAAATTTTAATATTAGAATAAATTGATTCTTTCAATTTTCTATAGTGTTTTTCAAGTATCATTTTCAATTATTAAATCTATTATTTTAGTTGGGTGTTACATGTATTATTAATATTAAAAAAAATAATTATCAAAGTCAAGTATCACATAGAACATAACTTAATATATTTCATTATAGGTTGATTCTAAATTGTTTGATAATAATTTTATTATCAGAAAATTCTTGCTATAAAAATAAACATTATAAATTTCAACATAAAATCACTTAAAATGGGTAGAATTAAACTATATATATACATTAATTTTTTAATACATATTAATAAATTTTATAGAACTGGTAAACTGCCAATAGACTGGTAGGTGTCCGTAGAGATTAAAAAAAAAATGTTTACCTTATATTACTTCCAATACAAGAGATAAACACTTGTATTTATATGTCTATACATTAATATTTTAATACATATTAATAAATTTTATAGAAATGGTAATTTGGTTGATTTGATCACAGCAGAAAATTTAGACGTTATTTGTTGTGGTTTGTGAAAGCTTCATGCAAATTGATACTTTCGTGGTATGCGATTGTTTTCCCCGGCATCAAATCTAGCAATACTAAAAAGAAATATTATAAATTAAAAAAAACATTATTACGTTTAATTTATTGTAGCTTTGTGTTTACAGTTAACTCCAAATTCTTAAATGGGTTTCTTTCTTAGACAAACCTCAGATTTTAATCCCATTACTCCGCTCCCAACTTACAAATTACAGAGCCGCCCTAAGGGTGGCTTTGATTAAAAATTAGATTTTGTTTGTTTTATTAATAGTTTTGTTTTCATTACTGATATTATTATTTTTATTGCTGAACTTCTGATAATTATTAGAATGTGATATAAAATATTAATTAGAATGTGATCTAAAATATTAATGTAAAAACAAATAGATACAAAAAATTATTATGAATTATTCAATATCAATATATTTGATTGATTGTCTTTTGATTTTGATTTTGAAATTTTTTACTGCATTTTATCTTGTGCTTTTAAAGTCAACAAAAAATGACATCAATGAAATTTATTATTTTAATAATAATAATATATAGAGAATTATATTATATAGTTAAAAATTTTATTAGAATTTTAAATTTT